>OZ043927.1:1200000-1510274 GCA_964056405.1 Acronicta alni | reverse complement strand
CTACAAAAACACAAACAAAATGATCGTAACAAAATCATATCTTACAAATATTTACTGTTCAAAAGTCAACTCAGTTAGTCGTGCGAAGTTTAAAATAGACAGTTTGGTGGCCACGTACATACAACACCCATATATTAGTTCGTTACTCACTGTCGCATATGACTCACATCTTAGCAATGAAGACGATAATCATATTGTAATTGATAGCACTTTTTTTGTAAAAACATACTTTACACAAAAAAAAAGCAGTGATAGCCTAGTGGTATGACCATTGGACTGCCAAGTCGAAGGTCTCGAGTCGAACCCAAGGCACGCACCTCTGACTTCGAAATCAAGTGTGTATTAACAAATAATTATTACTCGCTTAAACGGTGAAGGAAAACATCTTGAGGAAACCTGCATATCTTAGAGATTTACTCGACACCGTGTGAAGTCTGCCAACCTGCACTAGGCCAGTGTGGTGGACTAATCCGTCTCATTCTGGGAGAGGAGACCCGAGCCCAACAGTGGGAACAGTCCCACTTGTGTATTCATCATCAACCCATATACAGATATGGGTTGATGATGAATACATGTAGTTTTGACGACCTCTGTGATCTAATATCACAGAGGTCGTCAAAACTACATTGATCTACGTGAGGGACTGAGTTCGCTTCGAAATCTAGCTATTATGCGGCTGGATATCAGTATTTTACACGAAGCATCTGCCATCAGACCTCCACAACCCAATTTCTGGGTAATACCGATATCTTGAGGATAGGTGTTAGGCTTTTTGGGCTTCCAATTGTCATAGATGTTCGCATGAAAACCGGGATCGACGGCTTTACAGGCTCTCTGAGGCATGGAGGGGTCTCGAGGTGTTATGAATGGTCACCGATTACCGAAAAGGTTCAGTTGAAAATCAGCGTCAAGCACCAGTAGCCTGACATACCTAAATGCTGAACTGAACCTATTTGGCGCAGCTGCGAGGTACACAATGTGCCTTATGTACATAATCATATCGTCATTATGTAAATAGGTAACAGTTAGGTATACTTAATATATTGATTTCTGACATCTACGCGAATATTATACATTGAAATAAAACTATTTTTAACGGATTTTATCGCGTTATATTGATATTATTAATCCCGACGTTTCGGATCCTTTACAGCGTCCATGGTCACGGGTAGACTACATGGACGCTTTATTTAGTAGTTTTATTTCAAAGTTATACTTAATATTTGTTTATATTTATGTAATCATTGTAAATTGTGTAAACTGCGTCGCATAAATGTATTTCTTTATTTTTTCTTTCCATCCACGAACTGACCATGGCTAGCGCAGCTTAACCTTGCAGATCGGTTGATCAGGATAGTTATAACTTAGCTATGAGTCCCTCTGTATGTTACATAATGTATTAGTATGTATCAATATTTACTGTAGGCAGTCTTGGTTGCCCGTCTGAAAATTTTATGGCAGAAAATATTCTAAATAAGCTATAAAAGACATTTTTCCTTGAAAGTAACTTGGCGCAGCGAGATTTAGGAGCGAGCCATGAAAATATTATGCGCCGAGATATTGATGTAATGCGACCAACATATATATATGTTATCGATATATATATAGTACATCGATATTTATTTATTTATTTATTTAATGCTTTATGCACAACAAATTGTACAGAGGCGGACTTAATGCTAAAAGCATTCTCTACCAGTCAACCATAGGGTGATACAGAGACAAAGCGTGGCAGATGCATATTGGTTATGACCATGTCGACAAATAATAAATAAAAATAATATATTGTAGGAACACAACGAATTGTAGGTACCGAGACACCTCCGTCCGCGGAGAAAATCAATACACGACGGGAAGACGAATGTGAACCCGGCAAGCTCGTAACGTAACACGAAATACAAAGTAAAATATACCTTTTTAACCCAGATACATGTAGAATTCTGACATGGCCAATCTACCCGTTGACCGACGTCGACGCTTGGATGCTGTAAAGTCCGAAACATCGAGATTTTTCATCAATATAACGCGAAAAAGTCCGTAAAAAGTAGTTTTATTTCAATATTTAGATACATATACCTAGTAATACCCAGCATGTACTAAAGAAAGGCCCTTTTCTTATGTTCCCAACTAAGATATGTTCGGCTACTAGATGCAGCTGAATATCAGTGATTTACACGAAGCGATTGCCATTAGACCTGCGCAAATTTTTGGGTAATACCGATATCCTGAGGATGGACTGGTTGTCAGGCTTCTCACTATCACTAACGATTGTCATAGGTTTTGGGTATGTAAACATGCAAGGCAAGGATTCTCCTCGCTTCATACTCAAATAATTTCTTGTCCTGATTGATTCATGAACGCAGAGCCTAAACCGCTTGGGCTAGAACCTTGAAATTTTAGGCAGTTTATATCTTCTATGTTGTAAGCATAAAGTATTTTACCAAAGATTAAATCTTTGGATTTTACATGTTTCTATGCCAAAAAGTGCTCAAAAATGTAGTGTGTAATATCTAGATTTTTTTTTGTTTCTCCCTCAGAGTAGGACGACGGGATGAAATGAATGCAATCGTTGAAAGCTGAACGGAAATAACCCGGGGTTGAAGGAGGTGCCGAAAATCGAGAAATCTCCGACAGAGAATCGATTTCCGCCTCGATCAAAAGGATAAAGTGTAATAACAAATTATTATTACACATAAGTCGATATCGAAGTGTACCGAAGTTTCGCACAGTAATAATACGTAAACTTTATTACTTATGTAGAATTCCTAAGTACGATGAATCGGCGGTGTGGCCGCGCGCTGGGGTCAACGCCCGCGCGCGGAGACTGCGCGGCTCCATTGACACGAGGTCTCGCGATGACGTGTCGTGTTTTGTTTTAGTAGTCGTTGTTTTTTACTTTTTTGTGGAGTAAATTAGATTACTCTAGTAAGTTCGTGGAATCCGGTGTTGTGTGACGCAATAAAGTTGAGCTTGCGTTCAGTTCAGAAAAGAAACTGCAGTTTTTTTTTATTCTATTTAAATTTATCGTAAAATACTTTTTTCTTGTTATCAAGCTACACGTTTGAAATGATAAATATAAAAAAAAGTTAGTACCTACATAAATGTAACAAACTGTTCAGAATAATGTATTTATTTTAACTATCTATCTATAGTACTACTCTAAAAACATTTAATTATAAAATACTTTTTACTGAATAAAATGTAATATTTCCGATTTTTTTTTATTTATTGCCCGCCAATGTACGTTTTCTATGGTATAAAATATAAATAAATAAATATGTATATGTACTTCTTGAGAAAAGATAATAAATCAATATAACTTATTTATTAACGTTAGTATACACTATAGGTACCGCTTTCTATTTAAGAGATATTTTACAATTTATGTGGTAATAAAATAAAATAGTTTACGGTTAATTAATCCGCAGCTGATTTCCTCTGAAAAGGAACGCTTATGCCATACTTTAATTAAATTTTGAATTCGTACCTATATTCATCTGTTTTGTCAGAAGCAGTATTATGAACTGGAACTAGTAATAATAATTTACAGAATGAAAGAAGCTTTTCAATAGACTTTATGTTTGAAGTGCAACTAATATTTTGAGGGTTTTTTAATAGGACGAAAGATATACAACCTTTAATCTCAGTTAGGATAATAGTTTCAATGTAAGTAAAATCGAGAATCTTTGCGGTAGACCAGTTTTCACCCTTATTACTAAAAAGATAGGGTCGACAACTTTTCAATCACCCACGACCTTCGTTGTACTTACAAGCTACGTACACCGAAGATCAAAGGCGAAATAATATACAATAATTGTGCTAAAACACCGATTTATAATTACAACACTATATAAATACCCGAACGTTGTTGTGAATGCATCTATTGGTTATTATGATTGCCAATAAAACGGCATTCTAGAATACAGGGCTGGTATGAAATGAAACGTAAAAACGATCCAACATCTTATTTTCAAATAAGACATCACCGAGCCAAGTCTTCAATGGCGCCACGGCACTCATTACCTCGCTGCTTAACGTTAAAAAGTAGCAGAAACCGTTTCGAAATCATTACAGTGGAAGCCTCGCTTCCTTTTACAACTATGTAGTGATTATTACCCATAAACTATAGTGCTCAAACCACGGTAGTGTATTATTTAGTAGAACATTTCTGGCTGTAACCGCAACGAATGTGTTCGCTACCCATCGCGCGGTGACCACTGACCTCGCTGTTGCGGTCGCGTCTATACTACGCAATGTATGTATCGGTTTTATGGGCAAACCGCGTGCGTTTTATTTCTTTTAGGTAATTTTGTTGCATGTCCTCACTTGTAGTTATGGGGATGAGAATAAGATGGACAGAAATGTGTGGAACGGCTTCAATTGAATATCTGCTAACTAGATGTATATGACTCAGAAGGGACTCTGTTTCAGGACAATTAGGAATTCTTGGTTATCTATTCCCTTTATTCTTCCTCATAGCTGATTGTGACGTCTTTGTGATGCCGTCTGAAGTAACTAAGTCCAGAGTTAGATAATTGACATATTTGAATCTATTTAAACCCCCTTATTTTAATAATTGCTCTGGAATCGCGAAAATTCTGCTGTTCCATAAATATATGTTCACTCAACTTGACAAAATGTGTGGAACAACAGATTTTTTTGTTTATTTTTGGTTGCTCCTATACTAAGTTAAAGTTTTTTATAATTATGAATACAATAATCCCTTGTTATCTTACGGTAATTAAAAAATAAGGGGTCTTAAAATTGATTTTGATTTTCGGAATTCCCCACGGTATTGCTAAATATGTGTCAATCTTGAAATATGAACCAGTGCAGGTAGCACCTCGGGGTACAGTCAGTTTATAATAAATGTAATTCTGAGGAATGAGTCGCATACTGTGTATAAGTAATGTGGGATGCCGGTAATCTACCGTCCGTATAAGAAAAATAATTTCTAAATCAAGTACAAGATTAGCATTTAGATATCATCCGTTTATAATTAAATGTCACTGTGATTTCTGTGCAAAGTTTGAATGAACCGTATCATCAAATCTTTAATGGACAGATGAAAGAACGAGATGAAGGCGTTCTTTGATAAACATTAAAGCATCCGTAATAGAGCATATGTGAGCATTATTATTCAATATAAATAGTACGTGTGACACATACGAAACTATTAACATAAATTGATTTTATTGCCATTTTATTGCAGCGGCCGACATTCAATTTGAATAAATACAATTGGAAATTGTCACCATTTTACATTATGATCTGGTACATGGACATGGTTTCCAAGTCTTCAAGTCATGGAACTGGTTTGCGAACAAATGTTTTATGCGCCGGATTTGTTGTAAACCACCTTGCATTTACTAGCTAATAGTAATAACATTAATTCAGTTTGTTAGTCTCATTTCCTTTCTGTAATATAAGTTTATGATGCCCTTTCCGTATTGCCCGTGTATCAAGTAGAAAAAGAAGATGAAGTTTTGAGTTAGTAACATGTTCAGCACAGACATGCCGACAAAAATATGTTGTATAGAGGCCAGCACATCAAGTTACCCCTGTCAAATTGTCTGTCAAATTTCTTTGATAGATTTTCAACTTTCTTACGATGTATTAAGGTTCATGTTCAATTGAGAAATTTTGACAGTTTTGGATAGCTTGACCTGCTGGCGTCTGTACGTATTTTTTAAATATTTTGCGTTGTTTTCTGTTTTATCGATTTATTTTTACGTGTAATTTTTTTATAATACATAAAGAAACGTCTAGAAGGTCGAAGCTATTATTTTTTGCTGTATCTACTAATTAATATAATAATTTTACAAAAATAAAAAATACAGTAAAACAAAATAAAATGCAACAAGACGTGCCGTGCAAATTAATGGAAACTTTACGAAAAACTTTACGATCAAGCAAATACCTTTTAGGTTATGCAAGCAGGAATATAATGTCTGCACTCTGCAGCTACTCGGTCACCCTATAGCCACGGCAACATCACTCTAACTCTATCTGGGTTACCAGACTTAAAAATAAAATATTCAATACATACAGTACGGATTCAAAATGTACAGTTCTATTCTGATTACTCAATACGGGAAGATGCAACATAATGTCAGGATGATGCTATTTGATTCATATATTTTTTAAGATGGCAGCCCAGGCCATGATGCAGATTTCCTATGTGCTGGTATCACCGCATTGCCAAATTGTCGTAACATTCCTGTGTCCCGGTTTGAAGGGAAATGTAGCCGGTGAAATTACTGAACATACGAGATTCAACAGCTGAAGTCTCAAGATGAAAACGCGTGGTTGCCGCCTACCATCAGGCGACCCGTATGCTTGGGGTAGACGGTCCAGGAACCACCATTGATTATAATACTTTTTTTTTTGGTTAATTTATAATTTTATTTACTTGACACTTGTGAAAACAGAAATGATAAATGATCAAAACTTTTCAGTCCAAGTTTGCTATAAAAGAAAATGACATAGAAGACAAATGAGAAACTAGAAAATGGTGTTTGTTTTCAGAAAATGTTTGCTTACTATCATTAATGTTCTTCATTGTGAAGTAGAAGGACGAGTCGGAGATAAATGTGTAGCTTGGTAGATGCACGAACGACTAAGACTAATTGTTAAAATAGTCCATAAGGTAATTCTGCACTAATTGTTAAATAAATCCCGAAGGCTAATTCTGGAATGTAAAAAATATTCAAAATATAATTCCACGTCACGTGACTAACTATAGTAAATACTTTTTGTTACGTATTTTTTTATGAATGTTAGCACCTATCGAATGCGTAAACTCCTGTTAGGGCTACAGATCAAGAAAAGTGGAATGATCTTTTTATTATGTTATGATATTTTGAGTAAGGATTTATACCAGTAACTAGCTGAACCGATAGACGTTGTCATAATCATACAGCAGCCACATTAAAAAAACATTATTTTTATACAACAACATTATTTAAATAGTCAAATCTGTCCAGCCATTCTCAAGTGATGCGCTTACCGATGAACAGCATTTCATTTTTAATTAGGTATACCGAATAGGTAAATAAATTTGGCAATCCTTTTTACATACGGCCTTAAAAATACTGGCCAACTGTGGCCGAATAAGACAGCACCTTTTGCCTATTCGATGATAATATATGTTTATAATTGGAATGTTCTTGTACACGTGTCTCTGTGAAGCATGTTTCCCGCTTTTAATGAAGACGCATTCGCCTGAGGAAATCCCGGAGGTGGCAAGACGCACTTCCACACGTGAGCTAACGAGCTCATTACCGGGAATATATTTTAAGCTTATACGCCGGCTATATTTTTCATACGCAGTGAACAGAAATTCAAATATACTTAATAAATTCTACTTAGGTAGTTTGTGCCCGTCTAGAATGTGCAATCAGGCTTAATTAAAGGAACATAATATCAAAGCATGTACTCGTCTTTATCTTACTGTATACATGTATTTTTTTTCACAAGATTGGCATTGAAAATCGTAAGTTACAGAAATCTAGAGTCCAGTAAATCCTGTCTGAAATACTGTCATTTCGTGTAAAACACCGTTATTCAGTCGCTTTTGGCTAGATTGAAAGTCAACCCCAACATAGTTTGCGAATGGGCTAGAATAATGATGTTTTCACATGTAAATTCGTTTTTTTTTGCTTTACAATGACAACATAACATGGTATACTCGCCAAACGTAATATTTTAACGGCGAGAAGCGCTATTATTTATATCACATATCCCTACATGAATAATTAACAAAAGAAAACAAAACTATTAAATAACATTTACAGCAATAGTGATACCATTTGTTCTTCTGTAAAACGTCAAGACGCGTTGATATCCGAAATTATACTCATTAATTGGTTCACATGTCCCTACCCTGTACACAATGTCCCACTTTAGCCACACTTCAACGTCTGCTGGTCACTAACTACATTGACAGACCTCTCGGTCACGCACTGAGTGACGGACGGCTTCGTCAAAGAGGGTAATATCGCACAGGAGCCAGCACTTAAGCGATATAATAAACAGACCATACACCCGACAAACATACACCACTTTAAACCGAAAAAAAAAAGTAAGAAAAATTATAAACCGGCCAAGTTCGAGTCAAACGCCGGGAGCCCCCTTAAATATTAATTTTATTCTGTTTTTAGTATTTGTCGCTATAGGGGCAACAGAAATACTTACATCAATTGTGGAAATTTGTTTAGCTATCACGGTTCATGAGACACAGTCTAGTAGACAGACAGACAGACGGCCAGCGGAATCTTAGTAATACGGTCCCGTTTTTACCCTTTGGGTACGGAACCCTAAAAACCAACTACAACTTATTTTTTCCTTTTTCATGTTATCCCGTTGGAAATAAGAAAATATTCCCAACTGAAATAATTACCGGAAATCCTCTCCAAAATCTTCGATATGGTAGTGAAAACCGCATTAAAATCCGCGTAGTTTAAAAGATCTCAATGTACAGAGGCCAGCACATCAAGCTACCACAATCTGTTAAATTTCTTTGATAGATTTTCAACTTTAATACAAAAACATAAGGTTCATATTCAATTGGGAAAATTTGACAGTTTTGGATAGCTTGACCTGCTGGCGTCTGTACAGGGAACAGACAACGGGAAGCGGCTTGGTTTTATACTAGGTTTAGAAAGAAACCGTGGGATTGATTTGGGGTTTGATGAGTGGAAATTACAGAAATGTCTTACAATAACCTTAGATAAAAGCAAAAACAACATCATAACATCACGCCTGTATTTTCCAAAGTGTTAGGCAGAGGTCTATTTAGATACTATTTATACACCCACAGTTCGCCGGTATGGTTTAGGTTCCATGTAATAAGGAGCGAGCCAATATCCATTAAGCGGGCTCAAATCCAAACTCCCAGCTGATTTTCAGAATTTCATCGAAATACCCGACCTCACCTCTCATTATTATAGTATCTATATTTTTTTATTTAATTTATATTTATTAAGTAGTGAAAACACAGAAATGATGAATGATCAAAACTTTTCACGTTGAGTTTGCTATAAAAGAAAATGACATGGAAGACAAATGAGAAACTAGAATAGAAAATGGAAATGGAATTAAACCCGACCTCAAGCGTAGCAGCTTAGAGAAATGAATCTATAGTTAAAAATAATAGTTTTTTGTTTACTAATCGTGGTGGAATATCACAGTAAAGAAAAAAATCGTTGTGGACAGTGTCGGCTTCGTGAAGAGTCAAGCAAATGTTTAAAACTAATGTACTTAGAATCATCTAAGTATATTCCTAATAACAAGTACTTCAAATCTTATCAAAGGTTCTGTCATTAGAATAATAAAAAAAACTCACGTTCTATAAACAAAAACGCACGGTAACGATGCCCGTAGTATGCAAAATCTGTTTTAAATTGCTGGACATGTCATGTAACACGTCACACTGCCATAGAGGTATTACTTACTTAGAAAAGCCATGTCCAAATATTGTTTGTGCTTGGAGAAGTACAATATCGTTCAATTTAGGTGCATCTACTCTAAATGGCTATGGTTTTGACAGTATTTAAACCAATAAGGATCAATTAGCAGACACAATGGAATAACAATAATTTCGACCCTCTGGAAGGTCACAAATAAATGAATAAAAAACATCACCTAGCGACATTTATAATACTTACAATATTTTGATAAACACAATAGGAAGCGCTTGTCTCAATGTCATACCTACCTATGTTATTATTGTAGAATTTTTAAAGTTGGATAAATATGGGGCGTAGTCTACGACGAACTAAATGTCAAATGAGTTGTTGAGTAAAATCCTCAAATCCATAGATCAGAACGTCTTGTGATTTCTTCACTAGTTCGCAATAACTCAATGCGTAAGTCCTCCTTGTTTTGTCCACGTGTGCTAATGTCTTCGCAGTTAGCAACAACTGACAACCTTGGGACGTTGCGTTGAACTTAATGCACAAGTACATACATATGTATGAATTCGGACGACTTGACTAAGATCGTGCGAAGAAGGATATGTTAAACCCAAGGCTTTAATGTCAGATACGAATAAAAAATGGCTGTCGAATTCGCTTTATCGTATTTGTTGACTTTAAATGGCTTAAATGGTGATGCATTATTAGAAATAAGTTAGTTAGGTTAGTTTGAAGAAATGAGGCTTTTGACGGACATATAGATCATAAATATGTACTAAACTTGAGCTGTGTTGTGTTCCTTACGGTGAGCAGGTTACCAGTGCTCCGCGAGGAAACCTTGTTGTTAGCGGTGGGGGGCCTTTGACCCTTATACTGTCAACCCAGCTATTCCTCTTTCGTTTTACAGGGTCGGCAACGCGCAAGTGATACCCCTGGTGTTGCAAGCGTCTATTGGCTACGGTAACCGCTTATCATCAGGTGATGATAAGAATATCATCTAATTCAAAAACACTTTTAGTTATCACACTATGTAGTCCTAGAACATAATTATTTTTAGGTTTTTTAGAGAGAATTCTAGCTACGGTATAGACCACAGAACACGTAGGTATACGGTGCACTTAGACATACAACTTACAATATAATACATAGCTAGTAGTTACTCTGTTCTCTTAGGACTTCTGTACTGTACATAATGGCCCGTTTCTTGGACACGTTTCAACATCCATTACCGGACGACTAACTACTTTAATGGCTCTTTTGTTAACAAAGTGAGTGATGGACGCTGAAGTGTGTCCAACGTGGGCCATTGTGTGAAGGGAACTTTATGAAACAAGCAGCCCTAACGTATCGGATTTTAAGCAGAAAATTTCAAGCTTTTCAGTTGTGAATGCCGTGGTTAATCGTTCACTTTTATCTCAGAACAACCGGAAACCTAACCAGTCTTTCATTCATTCCAAGATCAGCTTAGAAATGCTGTGGCCAATTGTTTCAAAACAGCAAAAGTGTAAAATACATTGCGTGTGCCAGCATTTAAATTGAAAATTACAAGCTTAAGACCTCTGCCATTAATATTAATATTGTTTTTTTCTTGGCAGGGCGAGGGAATGAATAAAAACTACCTCCGCAGGCGGCAACACTTCTTTATTAAAAGCGTAATGATATATCGGAGCTAACTTATTTATGAGGGCAATATTTATTTTACAAATTAGGCTTTAAAATGCGAGCTGGTGAAGTCATTGTGGGTAGATCAGCCTGTATAATAACGTGTTGCCAGCACAAACAAAAAACGTAACAAGGGTAAGTACTAATATATTTTTTTACAAAAATAATTTCAATTTAACATTTTTAAAAAGCAATCAATCAACAAGAACCCGGTTTTTGTTGAAAAATAATTAAAAATTAAACAACTGATCTATAAAAAATGTCTGCCGGAAAATTAATGTGTTTGCATAACGAAGTGTTCTGTCAATATTTTGAATGGATCCCCTCATATATTTTCCTTTGCATTTATCAATTAACAATTTCATGGACGTGAAAATTCGTGCGAGTGATACCGGGGATAACCGATGGTTTTGAATAAATGCATGGACGAGAATGCACGAAGAAGGTTGGCGTGATCTAGCTCCGTGAATTACGAGCTCTGAGCCCTTAAATGCTACTCGCGCTCATTTAGTAATTTCCAAAAATTCTTTTTCACAGAAGCTTATATTTGATATACAATTTGCTACTAATTTATTGATGCTTGAGTATTACTTAACTTCTATGGCAAACCGTAGTCTGTGCGCTGTCTAACATATACTTAGCAATGAAGATTTACTTAATCTACCTAAGGAAACTTAAAATTTTGTCTTATATATTTTTTACCAATACATAAGATAAGTACATTCATTGCTGGGGAGTTTGTTGCGCCCCTTCTTCTTCCCACGTAAAACATTAGGAAGCGGTGTTTGGGTGCGTTTTGGGGGCTGTCTTTAATGTAAAAATGACATTCAAAAAGTACTACCTACTAGTAGTCTATCTTGAATAAATTATTTTGACTTTGACAACCTATTTGCCCAATTTAAAGTTTCTAGGCATTATAGTTTCAGAGACTTCGTGATTAATTAATAAGTGAATGAGTGGTATTTCACTTTTATATAATTACCGCCCCCGCTTCGCACGGGTGCAATGTACTAATAAAATATATGTATTGTACATATAAACCTTCCTCTTCAATCACAAAAACTCGTTAAAATTCCATATGGCTGAGCTAGGACTTTGTATATTAGATATATAGAACGGTTGGCACTATACAGCCAATGCTCACGTAAAATAATACATAAATTCATAACCAATTTCTTAAGTACAATGTCTACATCACATAAAGGCCACCAGACATTATTTATTCAGCAATAATAAGAAGCAAAAAGAAAATATCAAAGACAAAGCCACTAAAACCAACAAACTGTACATTTATTATACTTAAGTATATAAAAAATAACTTTTCCCTGCCGCCATCAAAGAGATTACAGAAAAAAAAACTTGCGCCGTCATCAAATGACTGCTGGTAAAATTGTGCTGTGATGTTAATCCTCTCGTTGCTAGGCTGTGGCAGGTTCTTGAACAAGCTAACATTATCAGAAATCAACGATTTTTGATTGTGTTGTTCTTTTTTAAACTTTTTAAGATGTTTTAAGTTATTGTATTTTTCTTTATAATTTTTTGCGTGCCTTTACGAAGATATGTATGATACTCACTCACTATTATACATATATAATATACATACATATTTATGTATGTATATTGTATATAGAAGACATACACTCAGGCCTGTATTCCCTGAAGGCAGAGGCAGAGGTGTACTGTGCGCCGGTATGTTTAGGTCCCATGTAACAGAAGGCGAGCCTATTGACATTAACCAGGCACAAATCCCAATTACGAGCTGCTACTGAGATTTTCATAAAAACCCGATAACATTTTATTTGGGGATCGAATCCGGGTCCTCTATCATGGCAGCCGCTTACGGCCACTAGACTAATGGGGCTCATTTACTGTTTTTAAATTAACCAATCAAATGACATCCGAACAAAACACGTTTCTGATTTTACCGAATTTAATTATGTGGGAGGAGGTATAATTTGAGGAAAGTGAGGAAGGGGAATACCTAGACGAAGTTTTTTAAAACAAATAAAGGAAAAAGTGGAAATCAAGTATCAAGTTCTTCTTCAAAAGGCCATTTTAGACTTTGCCCTACATTGTAAGACACATATTTGTTACTATTCTATGTCTGGACTTTAAAAGAGACTATGATTCTCTGAGTTTGTTTCGGCGTTTCTTCTCAGAGGTCGTCAGCTAGGAAATGCCGGAGCCATCTAACTTAAAAAAAAAAGTGTAAATTATTGACTTGTAAAAGTGTCTTTAAAAGATCTATTTACAGAAATAAATATCATTTCATTTCAAGACGTCAAACAAGAAGGCAGACTATAGAGAATAGTGGCGATTGCTCCACCGACAAGAGCGTCTGCTGATCTAATATTATAGATAGAAGAAAAAGCGATTAACGAGCAGAATGTAGTATGGACTTATGAATCATATCGACACAGGCCTTTCATTGTGATATTTAAGTGGTTATCATCATCATCAACCCATATACTGTCCCACTGCTGGGCACGGGTCTCATCTCAGAATGAGAGGGATTAAGCTATAATCCACCACGCCATGCGAGTTGGAATAATTCACACGCCATCGAGAAAATCTTTGGGAGGTCACCTCACGATATTAGGTACAGTGGCCAGCACATCAAGCTACCCTAGTCAGTCAAATTGCTTTGATAGATTTTCAACTTTAACACAAAATAATAAGGTTCATGTTCAATTGAGAAAATTTGACAGTTTTGGATAGTTTGCCCTGCTGGCGTCTGCTAGACTTTTTTAAACATGGTTTTTACTTCAAAAGTCGGTATTACAGTTCAATGTAATACACAGTTAATATCTCCGCTAAAATAATTAATTCAAGTCCATTAAAATTACAGCAATTACAATTTTAATTATAGTGTAGGCTTCAGAATGGAAATGAGATTAAAATTAATATTCGTTTTTTAAATGCAACTATCATTAAAATAACTCAACGGTAATTTACTGAATTCTTAATTCAAAAACTTAGTTGTACTGAAACAATGTACCGTGACAGTTGACAAAAATGCTCATTTCAGTCACGAGAAAGTGCTATTTGGCGTGTTACAACGAACACGCGCGCACCCCTTACTACAAAACACTACAAATTACTCATTAATTGCTGCCCATTTAAACTTTAACACCTTGATGCAACGCTTAAATTCCTTTGACGTAATGATAAATTTAATTTTGTTTTGTTTCTTTACTTTGTTTGCTGTTCGAATAGTCTTTATTGCGTTTAATTAAGGTTGATTATTGATTGTTTGTTGGTATTAGTAATTTGTTGCATTCCTATAGTGCATGAAAGGGGGAACGTCGGCCTCGGTTTAATTGATAAATTCATAGGGTGAGTACTCCAGTAGTGGGACACTTGTAGTGTTATTCCGGTCTTGATGTTTGGTGCTAGGGGAGGGTTCACCTGTTATCGGCCGTCAGGTTGGAATTCATAATAATTATTTTGTGATAAAATGTTGTGTTGTAAATATGTGCGAATAAATGTTTGTGCTATTACTTATTACAACTAAAATAAAAATACATGGAGACTAGAAATTTGGACTTGTTTGCATAGGGATTGCCTAATTATACATTGAACCATATAAAAAATTAAATTACAACGTAATTGAGAGATCTTATTGATATTTACCTATTAGTGACATTTCTTTAACGTTAGAGAAATGTCACTACATTTCTCTAACGTTCTAAGAAAACATTGCAAAGACAAAAAAAAAATCACCCTGCAAAACCAAATGTGAAAGCCAGCGGAATAGATTAACAGTCATTTGCACAATAACAACAATTGCATGCTTTTTTTCTGAACGAGAAATTAGACATAAGATAGTCTAATTTCTCGTTCAGAAAAAAAGCATGCAAAATGCATCGAGACCCCTCCGTGCCTCAGAGAGCACGTAAAGTTCTCACATGACAATGATTAGTGGTAGTTGGTAGCCTGACAACCAGTCTATCCTCAGGATATGGGTTTTTTTTAGCCCCATTCACGTAACTAACCGTAGCGATATCGCAGCGACTTAATCGTTGAAACAGTTTTCCTATTCACATCCGTCAATCGGAGCGATTTGGAAGTCGTCCTATTGAAAAATAACTGTACTAATCACTAATACTGAACTGTATCACACACTTCAACGATTTGAAAACGATTCGATCACGGATGTGAACAGGAAAACTGTTTCAACGATTAAATCGCTGCGACATCGCTACGGTTTTAATTACGTAAATCGGGCTACAGGAATTGGGTCGCGGAGGTCTAATAGCAGTCACGTGTAAAATACTGATATTCAGCCGCATCTGGTTAGACTGGAAGCCGACCCCAACACAGTTGGGAAAAGGTTCGGAGCATGAAGAATGAAAGAAAAAGAGGTCTTGTTTACCACTTGAGGTTTTTTCACCCCCCATGATGCACTCCATGACTATGATTGCAGTTTAACTAGTGTATCGCTAAGAAGTGGACAATACATTATGTATGTCCTGGTAATACATATATGTATACACTGTACGTATTGGTTTTTTAAGAAATTATCTCTGTGTGACTGCGAAGGCTGTGAAGTGACCACTTGTGTGGAATTCCGTGACTAAAACTGGTAGGGGTAAAAAAGGACCTACCTTGTACCTATCTTATTTAAGTACCTAGGTACTTATTTGGATTCGGAATAAGCACAATATTCAGTTAGGACACTGTTTTGTGTAACCAGTACACATGGCTGCATATCAAGCTATACATTATAATATCATCACGACACGGCAGAGGTGTCGTAAGGTACACTCACAGTTCGCCGGTATATACTGCCAACCCAACAAGAGGAATAGTTATTCCTCTTTGGTTTTACAGGGTCGGCAACGCGCAAGTGATACCCTTGGTGTTACAAGCGCCTAATAGGCTATGGTAACCGCTGACCATCAAGTGGGCCGTATGCTTGTTTGCCACCTTAGTGGTTGGTATAAATAAAACACAATTATTATCGTTGTGTCGTCGTTATGATCGCTGTGTATACTTCTGCCTAAGCCGTATGGGAATAAGTACAGATTATATTTTTCCTACCACACTGAATAAAAACTATAAAGAACAATTGTTACAGGAAAATGTTGAAAACATTCTAAAAAAATACAAATCCGTTTTCCTACTATTGTTCGCGTCACCCTACGAATTTCATATAAAAATATATCTACATCTATCTACATATTATACAACATACATTGTAACATCGTGGTAGACTCCCTTTGTTGTTTGAGAGACAAACAATTGGAATAAAGCCCCATCCAGTTGCTTTTTGTGTGAATATACAATATACTAGGTGAACTTGGCGTAATAAGGGCTTCATTTTAGGGATTTTAAGGCGCTGTGTGTACTTTAATTCTGTTTAGGATATAATCTTTCTACTGTTATGTAAGAGATTGATATTTTAAGACTACCGCTACATTTTATAATGTCAGTGTTTCACCGAGTGTATAAAATAGTGATGTTGATAATCGATTATTGATGAAAACAAGTAAAATTATTTTAATTATCTTATAGATATTCATATCTCATTCAAATAATCAATAATCATGAATGAAAGAAGCTAAAGATTTATTTACTTTTGCTTCCTGACATCTCAATACTGTGATAGTGACGTTAATAATCGATTATCAACATATTAAAGTGTGATTGTATATCGCGACGCTTCACTTCGACTCTGCGGCAGAGAGAATTGAGCCATAGAGATGTCAAACGTCAAAAATGTCAGCAATGGTGGACTATTTTTCTCATTTTCCATAAAAACACAATGTATTTAGTGTAACAACAAAGAGATAATAGAAACTGGGTCATCCGCTGACATAAGATTGACACCATTAATATATTATGGGCGCCCCACTTCTTGAAATAACAAAGCATAAGTGACAGAGGGCCAAAAATAACATTAGGTTGGGTTGGGCGCCTCTGACTAGCTCTTATTACGTATGACGTATCTATAGGCCAGACGCTATGTTAGTCAAAAATAGGGTCAATAGACACTAGAATTAATTTATAATATTAAATTATTATAATTAGAGCAAATTATCTTTTATAACCTACATACATACATACACTCACGCCTTTTTCCCATAGGGGTAGGCAGAAACTAAAGAACGCCATTTGCTACGATTCTTGCATACTTCTTTCGCTTCGACCACATTCATACATCTTGTCATACATACACGCCGGTTGCGAGTACTACGCACCTGACTTTTTTGAAGAACCTCACCAATAAGGTCGGTATAAGTTTTTCTAGGGCGTCCCCTCTCGGCGGTTCCACTGACATTCGCCATATAAATCCTTTTTGTTAGTCGCCTTTCATCCATTCTCTCGACATGCCCAAACCATCTCAGCATATTCTTCTCAATTCTCGTCACTACATCGTCTTTTAAGCCGCAACGTTCTCTTATCACACTATTTCTCAATCTGTCATTCCGATTACACACTTTTATAACCTATGTACACAAAATAAATTAATTTGAATTTGAATAATTATGACAAAGAATAGTTATTACTACGTACAGAGGCCAGCACATCAAGCTACCACAATCTGTCAAATTTCTTTGATTGATTTCCAACTTTAATAAAAAACAATAAGGTTCATATTCAATTGGGAAAATTTGACAGTTTTGGATAGGTTGACCTAGGTTGGATAGGTTGGCTTCTGTACCTAATTATGGTAAGTGACAATAGGAACCGTTTGTCTTCATAATAATGTTTGAGTCTGTTTGAGTACTAACTTTGATATTATAATTAATTAATTTCTGACGACCTCTGTGATCTAGTAGTTCGAGTGCTGATTATGAGGTCACACATATTTATTTGATGAACTTAAGTATTTGTTTTTCCTGGGCGTTTCTGATGTATTATAAGTATGTATTTACAAAAAATAAGTATATGTGTTTTTTTTATCCCACTGAGGTTGCAATCAAGTCAACGACCCACCTGACCGTAGCTTATTAGACGCTTGCTCCTCGAACGATGGACCTCAAGCGCAGAAGTTGCGTTTATGACCAATGAGAATAACAGACGATTTTAAATGCAAAATGAAAAACAGTGGAATTAGCCATTTGCGAAAATTAATACCCATCAAAATGCTTTTAAGGAAATAAAGATTAGTGTGAAATTCGGACCAACATTTCGAAGCAAAGAGGATTTTATCTAATAAAAAAATAAAGTGTAAAAATATGCAGGATTTATTTGGGTATTGGAATTGATTGAAATCCCTACTTATATTCCAACTAATATTGTAAATGCGAAAGTAACTCTGTCTGTCTATCTTATACGCTTTCATGCCTAAATCACTGAACCGATTTTGATGAAGATCGGTACAGAGATAGATTAAACCTTGGAGAAGGACATACATACATACTTGTTATCTCAAATCCTTACAATAGCTATTTCAAGAAACTCAACAGGTTTTTTTTATTTCTCAATATTTCACCGCTGCTGCTCCTGATGTAATGTTGTAGTCATGATAAATAATATTTATTTCTGTAAATAGATCTTTTAAAGACACTTTTACAAGTCAATATTTAATTAATACTAGATGGCACCGGCATTTCCTAGCTGACTTCTAAGAAACGCCGTAACAAAATCAGATTCCGGTTCCCTCTCACAGAATGGGAGCGATTAAGCTATAGTCCACCACGCTAGCCTAGTGTGGGTTGAAATTTGGCTTGTAGGTTGCTTATAAAGTATAAACATCCAGTAAGAAAGGATTTTGGGAATTTCCCGTGGGATTGTAAAAACGAGATCAATGTCCGTATACCCGCTGGGAAGTAGCGATGTATTAAGAATAGCGTGCTTATAGCCGAATATGACTTTATAAAAGAGCACTATTTTTGGGATTAAGTACAGTTAGCATCGTAAAATATCAGGCTTATTTGTCCCCCTACTTTTTATTGGATAATGAAAATAAATGGATTACACTGTTAGTTTTGACGAATCCATTTTGATAATTTCCAAATTTTCCCAGTTGAAATTGAACCTTATTGTGTTATATTAAAGTTAAAAATCTATCACAGAAATTTGACAGATTGTGGTGGCTTGATTTGCTGGCCTCTGTACATTGGTACCCTTCGGGGAATACTGGCGTGATGTTTTGTTATGTTTTCGTTAGATAAAAACAATGCCTAAACTTCAAAACTAAGATTTTCTCCTGTATCGAGTTTGAAGTGTCAGTGTCTAAGTCTCCAACCAGCCAATGCAGCGCTAGATTCATCATCAACCCATATATTGTCCCACTGCTGGGCACGGGTCTCCTCTCATATTGAGAGGGATTAGGCTATAGTCCACCACGCTAGCCTAGTGCGGGTTGGCAGACTTCACAAACCGTCGAGAAAAATCTCTAAGGCATGCAGGTTTCATCACGATGTTTTCCTTCACCGTTTAAGCGAGTGATAATTACTTAATTATTAATACGCACATGAATTCGAAAAGTCAGAGGTGCGTGCCTTGGGTTCGAACTCGAGACCTACGACTTGGCAGTCCAATGTTCATACCACTAGGCTATCACTGCTATTCGCACTGGATTATAAAACAAAAATATATTTTTAACATTACGTTTTCTTATGCAATTCGTTGCAAAAAACAGTCCGTCAACGATCATTACAGAATAATACAGTTATGTTAACGTCAGAAAAAACAGCGGACGTAGTTATTTTTGTTGCAAACTGTACCTACTGCAAAAAGTTTTGACGAGATCGATAATCTGTTTGTTTCTATATCTACAAATATTAGAAGATAAACTTGGTGCAGACTTATATAATTATGGCAATACTCGTTTATCAAGTATTCGAATTTTAAAAATATGGTCGATTCTATTTTCAAACCTATTCCCATTCCTATTCCCATACAAAATTTTACCCTAAGAAAAAACGTCATTTTTGTCCTAGGGTAAAATTCTGTCACTGTATTTTACAAAATGCTGTCCAGTGACCTCTAGATCATTTCTAAGCCAAAACACTTTCGAAACAAAAAATGAATGCATACCTACATTACCATACATTTTCGATGCCGTTTCAAGTCAAACATCATATTTAGGCTATCTGTAAATAAAGCTCGTCTGGTAAACCAGAAAAGCCCTATCAATCTTTTGTAAAAGTGATTGGCGTCAGCGAAGTGGTCCCCTGTGACATGGGGCGAGCCTATCGCGATAAGGGGCAGTACAAATCGACTCCCATACAACAACTGAGAGTGACAAAAATTGATACGTTAATGCAATTATATCTTTTTTTAGATTCGATCATTTTTTTCTGAACTCTAGTAATATTGACAATAAAAATCGTTATGTATTTATGTAAATGGCAATTTTTATGAGTAATTTCGTCTGTAAATTCCCGAAAGTTTAGGCCGTGTGTACTAATAATTATACTAATTATTATTTAGGTACCATGTAATAGGGAATCTATTGCCGTTAACCGGGCACAAATTACCCAGACTCTGAGCTGCTGAGAGTTTCATAGAAAAACTCAATAATACTTTACATGACCTGGGAATTGAACCCAGGATCTCTAGCGTTTCTTCCTTCTTTCTCTTTACATTCGCTTCTGAATGAATTCGTTTCGCCTTAGACCCGCGATTTCGCAAGATTGTTTATTAGTAAGAGTGAAGGTGGAATACACGCTTTGTGGAGGGAAATTTGTAAAATTTGATTACCAGCTAAATGCAATCGAAATCCATGTTCCTTATTTTTTAGTTGAATAAATACTTTGTACAATTATTTTTGCCGTTGAATATTTTATTCTGTGCGCTTACGCGTGAAATAACGCTTAGTTGAAGTAAACGTCGGGCAGGATGCGCATAAGTGCTTTTTAAACATGCGCTAAAAGCTGAAAACATTTTTAGACACGAAAAAAATGTTGATCATATTTCTTTTTAACGATGTGAAGAACTAAACTAAAATATGCGATAATGCGATGGAGTTCCTTTTCGGCTTTAACCAAAACCAAACCTTTTTGAAAAATATTAACCTGAAACGATATTTTAAATCTTATATCATAGACATGTCAGCTAGGTATGTACTATATGTACATGTCTATGGTAGCTCAAAGATATATTGCATACTAAGTGGACGTACCTACATAAATTGGTGTTACATTATATTTTATTGTACTTATGACTTAGCGGCCTTTTTATTGAAATACGGAGGGTTATTATAATTATCTTTAGAATATTATGCACAAAAACCTTTGCGCGTTTCTTGCAGGTTCAAAAGAAGCGCGGAGGATGTTACGTCACGATTCTTATTGCGCTTTTTACGCCGACCGGATGAGCAGCGCCCGTGGGATACAGAATGATATATTGAAGCTCTTTGCAGCTTGCGACTCCCAAGAACTGAATGGTGAAGTAGCGAATCGAAGATTTTCTGCGATAAGGGTAGTGGATTCGATGTGTCCGTGATTTATTTTTGGCCCAAGTAGTGACATTTTAACAGTGAAATATGGACCAATCTGACGGTTTTGGGAAATATATATTATTTCCCCAAACCGTCAGATTGGTCCACCCAAGACCTCCCCCCACCTCGGACCGCGACTTGCATGACTAGAAGGTAAGGTAAGAGTGAATAGGCATCTTCTGGGTAAGCGTGTTCCACCTTCGACCTCGTCATCGCTTACCATCAGGTGAGACTGAGGTCAAACGCAAGCCCATCAACCATAAAAAAAGGAAATCTTTTCTTTTTAATACTCTTTCATGGCAGACCTTCCATGCACCCATATCGAGATTGGGGCCACTGAATGATCCTGACATAATTTAATTCATTTATTAATTAATTTAGTTATTTACTATTTATATTATTTTTAATTTTAATTTAGATTTAGGTATCTGTATAAAAATATGGACTGAATCTTATTATCTGAAATAAATTATTATTATTATTCACTTAGTATATGTATATCTAGGTAACGGAATCTTTGAAAGTGATTTTCACCCCTTTCAAAACGACTGATTGGTTTGAAACTTAAATATTTTATTGTCAGATATTGGTAGAAGTAGTCATTTTGAAAATATCTTATAAAGCACCCCATAATTGCAAAATATTGATAACAAATGACAACAAGCACCCCACGCTTTTACAATAAAATTCATTTTTTTGGTACATTACACTATCCTTAATTAAAATTTATTGAAAAATACTTAATTGACATCGTGAGGAAACCTGCATGCTTTAAAGATTTTCCCGACGGCGTGTGAAGTCTGCCAACGCGCACTAGGCCAGTGTGGTGAACTATAGGTAGATTAATCCCTTTGATTCTGTGAGGAGACCCGTGCCCAGCAGTGGGAAAGTATATGGGTTGAAGATGAATCTTTCCTTTTAATAACTCCTGTATTACCACGATAAAAGAAATGAAAGTTATTATTTATTACATACATTCATCAGAATAGTACTTACTACCTCTCCCCTTTCATACAAACCAAGAAATATTTAATGAAAAAAAGGAATATTAAGCAAGTGAAACGGAAATGAAGAGAATATATCTTTTTATCTTTTATACAGTTGTCGGCACCCTCCCTATTTATAAACATGAACAATGAGAACGAACTTGCATTTTCTAGGCCATCGGAGTTCTAGTGTTAATAAGAAGTGACAGTGCTTGAATTATGTATGAATAAAGTTACCTATTGGAAAATAATATATTAAACATAATCCATACATCATTGTTCTCATGAACTATTAAGAACAAAATTGTAAACCAAGATTAACATTGTAATCATGTTTTTTTTAAAGAGTGTCTATGGAGTCACTTGCCGGTTCTTCTCCATAAGTCCCACTTTTCGGAACCGTGGAACTAGTTTTGACTTTTCAAAAGTGCTATTTTAATGGTCTAATTGTAATAAAATACTTGACTTTGACTGAATCGGGAATACAGCCGTGATGGTGTGTTAAACAAAATAAAAATATGCTGCGTTTAGATACGTAACCATTTTCTTAGAATATTCGACCTCCTTAGAGTGTTGAGGAATGTTTATAATGTGACGTGTTCTAAGTAGTTATTTCATAAAATAATCTGGATGGTAGAGAATTGCGTAGTTTAAAAGATCTGAGCGTAAAGAGGGATAGACAATGGAAAGCAACTTTGTTTTATATTATACTAGCGACCCGCCCCCGTTTCGCACGGGTGCAAAATACTAATAACACACTTAAAAAGCTTCCTCTTGAATCACTATATCTATTGCTGAAAACGTCATTAAAATCCGTTGCGTAGTTTAAAAGATCGCGTACGGACAGCGGGAGCGACTTTGTTTTATACTATGTAGAGATAAAGATATAGCTAAGGAAAATTTAATTTCATCCATGGATTTTTTAAGTTCGATCAAGCGATGTCTTCCATTCACTCCCGAGCTCAATATTGGAAGTTATTAGTTCTATTCATTTCACCATCCCATTCATTCAATTGAACGAAAGAGGTCAAGAAATAAGATCTGTATTCATTAATGAAATCAATTAGCTGTAAGTAGATAAACAGTGCTCCGCCAGTGCACTTTCCTCTTTAATTAATTGATTAGTATCGCGTAACATAGCCTTACCCGACTGTGACGTGTAATATTTGAGTCATGTTCGTCTTGGTTGCTCATGGACGGTGAGAATATTCATATGATTTATTAACTAAACTAACTTCTGCCGGCGACTTCATCCGCGTGGAAAAGTTACTTTTAATTAACGTTGTAATTTGGCTAATGAGCTCAAAATTGTTATAAATTATAGCCTATATGTTATTCTAGTGCATAAATAATAATACTATAAAGTGTCTATCAGTTTTAGCGTGAAAGAGTAACAAACATACAAACTAACAAATTTCACATTTTTATTATTGGTAGGATTTATAATATTAGTAGGAAGTAGAATTACTGTTCTTAGTAGTAATTTGTTTCCTAGTCATCAGTTTTTCTGTTTGAGAATGTGTTTTAATAAAGCGTACACATACCTATAGTTTGTAACCAGCACTATCACAGAATTATATAATTATCCTGAAAATCGCGGGAAACTGAACTGTCTATTAAAATGGCTTGTTTTAATTTATACAGGTGGTCCCTGGCCTTATCAGCAGGCCCTATCAGAATATCAGCGCTGCAGCTTGATTTCCTTGCTGCAGCATAGTGCTGCATTAGGGGCCTATTCTGACATCACACAGGATAACGTATCTACTTACTTACTTTAAGACTTGAATCTATTGTTTTGTTGTTCGGTATTTGTGTATAGATTGATATAGATTCCATAACATACCTAATTCACTATAAAAAACTAGATTAGACTATGGAAATGACTGTGAATTTGTATAATAATACATGTTAGTACTTATATTTTCTGAAAATTCTGCGATCGTCGCATTCAAAAGTGCCTGGAGGTTTACAATATTAAAAAATAAATGTATTTTTTTAATTACATTACAAACCCACGCTAAACATTTTCAAGGATATAAATTTTAGAGAAAAAAAATATTCGATCTCAAGCAGGGTTTGAACCTGCGTCCCTGACCGTTTTAGCTAACTAAGCTGCCGAGACAACTGCCTGTGATTTCCAATTTTTCTTCTTCATTCTTACGTCTTATAGGGAGAGTCTTAAGAGAAGTAATAAAATAAATAATATTGGCAGTAATTCCACTCAAATTGGAGCTGCCCATTGGGGAAGACGATTTTGTGCAAGACGGAGGTGTCTTGCACAAAATCGAAGTGAAATAACACTGTTTTGAGCTATGTGACGTGTCCGTCCGTCCGTACGTATGTCCTTACGGTGAGCAAGGTGGCCAGTGCTCGTCGAGGAAACGTTGTGTTGGCAGTGGGGGGACTTTATACCCTTATACTACTAATCCAACTATTCCTCTTTTGTTTTACAATGGTCGGCAGCGCGCAAGTGATACCCCTGGTATTGCAAACGTCTATAGGCTGCGGTAACCGCTTACCATCAGGTGGACCGCATACTTGTTTGCTACCTTAGTGGTATAAAAAAAATAGGGATGTAAGTAGTAGGATAAAACGTCCAGTATACTTAACATGAGGGACGCAGGTTCGAACCCTGAGATAAAACAATAAATGCTTAAAAATAGCAGACTAAAATGTTATATCATGAATTGACTCTTCTAAAATACATAAGAATTGCATAATCATAATCATCAATAAAATTATTCAGAATAAATAATTGATTCAATTAATCAATAGTTAATTGCACAATACCTAATTGTGTTAATGTTCAATTTAATTCGATGATTTTAAGTAATTTATTGACTGTAGTACTTAATAACAGTTTTTTGCATTGTATTGTTAACAAGTGACTTTTTAACCTATTACAGCCAAATAATTGTTTAGTGATGAAATAACTAACTTTAACAAGTGGACTATTCAAATTCATCATCATTAACCCATATACTGGCTCATTGCTATAGTCCACCACGCTGGCCTAATGCGGGTTGGCAGTCTTCACAATCCGTCTTCGAGAAAATCTCTAAGGCATGAAGGGCATTTCCTCACAATGTTTCTTCACCGTTTAAGTGAGTGATATTAATATTAATACGCACATGTTTTTGAAAAGTCAGATGTGCTTTGATTTCGAACTCGAGACCTTTAACTTGGCAGTCCAATGGTCTGGTCACTTAATTTTTATTAATTATTTAGTCAATGATGAGTTTGATTTTGTTGAAGACATTTAAATGTTACTAGTACTAGTTATAGACGGGACATCATTACCAACTTTTTAATCTCTTACTTTGGCAATTCTAAGTAGCTAACAACGGAATTCAATTTATATGAAAATGTTCGCAAAGTCCGCTATATAACTCTTTTATTATAGTTTTTATTTGAAACAAAGACTATAAAAGGATTGTATAGCTGAATGACAAAATTACGCAGATGTATCAATATACCTAATAATATGGCTAGGTTTTGGATATTATGATTCATTAAGATATATAATAGAAAACTCCACAATCAAACATAGTTTTCTTGTATTTCAAGTGGACTAATAACAGAAGATAGTTCCTAACTAATCCATCACCGGGCGTAAAAATGTCCAACTTAAGTAACTGTGAGGCACCTCAATAATGTCGATCAATGTTGTCAAAAATGGCGCCTAATTGGCGGGCTTTTTTACTTTTTTATTGAAAGGCATTGACAGTAAGTGCTTTTCCAGCCAGTCATTCCATTCTGCCATGTATGGGCCTTTTTGAATTACGCTCACTTATCTTGACGTTGTACAACTATTAAAATACTTATATGGATTAAAAGAATACATACATTAGTACTTAACATCTTTATGGTAAACTAGACATGCATTCGACAAATTGTTTCAACCCTCAAGTAATTATTTTGCATAGTTATTCCGCTAATATATATATTTACATAAAAATTGACAAAAACGTCGCCATAATTAAAATGTTTTATTGCTTTCACTTAATTAATAAAGTTGAAATTACTTTTAAAAAATATGTATTCATAAAAAGTATTTTCCTGTGACTTCCTTACATATTCTACGTGGCAGTGTATTTTTTGTTTTAAATTGCGAGCGAAATACTTCGCAAAATGCTTTATAAGAGAAGAATGTTGAACAATTTTATACGGACAATTACGCTTTTTTGTTATAGTAACATTACTTTGATGTAAAGGTTGTTTTTAGTAAGAAAAAAGTTGTCTTCTCCGAACCTAATTAATTAAAAATGTAGATACAACATTTTAGATTGTCTATTAATTTCTGCTTATAAAATGAAGTCTTACATTTTACAGCGTAAACTATGTACTGCTTCCAAGCAATTTCACTATCTACTTTTATAAAGGATTTTCTCAAAACAATTTAAAAAGAGATAGCTAATCCTCACGTTTTGTACAGAAAAGAAAAAAAGCGTTTTCCCGCTTCGTAACGTTGAAAGCACTTTTAGTGAACCAAGGAGATTATTTTTCCAGCGTAGATAAGTAAGAAAATAAAACACAAGAAAGTTAGACGGATAGTCAATAGAAAGTCCGACAGCACTTTTCCATCTCGATGCTAGCTGGAAAGTAACAATGTTTTATGTTGTTTAGCATTGCAAAAGGTATTCGAATACTGGTAAAGTTATGTTGTACAAAAAAGTCATACAAATTTCCATTGATATATATATTATATTTTTTCTTTATAAGTATGTGTTGTATGAGAGAAAAACTAATATTAAGAGAGACCGTGACCTTCTAGAGGGTCATAAAAGTGATATTGATTGTTCTTATGTGTCTGCTAATATCAATTAGCAGACACATAAGAACAATCAATATCACTTTGATAGGTTTCTTTAGTTTTTTATATGCATTTGAGAACAGCATTTTTTCTTAGGATGGTATATCGCTCGAATGTATTTGACCTATAATTTGAAATTATGATGCTATTCTAAATTCAAATTAGTTTTGAGCTAGCGAGCGAAAAAATATACAAATCAAAATAAGAACAATGTTGAAAATTGCTTTTATTACTGTCAATCACGTAATGTTGCATGCAAGTTATAATTATTAAAACACACCTTTACATTTCCATTACACTATAATAACATTGTAGGTACTATAATTAATTATTCCAATCGTTCATTACTCTGTTAATAGTTAACTTGGTGAGATTTAGTTCATTATCGAATATTAATCAGAGAATATATTATATTTTATTGAATTGGCACACAAAACAGAATACAGTCACAGAATACAGTCACAATCAAAATTACGATTTCAACTTTGAGATTTAAAGACATATAGTGTACTTAGTTAAAACTATACAATTTGAGTCAATACCTTAAGAGAAAATCGCTTTAGAATTTCGCTAAATGTATATGTTACGGTAAATCTGATTAATTGAAAATTATTAATATTTTTACAAAATTATTAATAATAACCACATGTTTTGGTAAATGTGAATAAACGATCGAAATTTATTACTTTTAGTTTTTGAATATATAAAAAAAAAAACCTAGCAACCTAACCTGGCCTAAGTACGACTTTTAATTTTATTTAGTTTTTATAATTCCTTGCATATTGGAGCTCAACTAATATAATTGACCACAACGCGTTGTGAGCTGTTTTTGGTCCTTAAGCGTTACTTATGTACATTTATCACTTTAACCTCGACTTTCGGTAATTATTAATAATAATAGATAATTATTAATAATCTTCAATTATTCACTCTTACCGTAACATATACATATTGATTCTCGTGACTGTACACGGCCCGGCAACTGAAAATACACTAAGTTATACATGACAGTTTTATGTGGAGATAAGTACTCAAATCAAGTTAACAATAAAAGATATAAATTTGTTAATACAAACCGATTATGGTATTGTACAGAGGTCAGCACATCAAGCTATCCCAATCTGTCAAATTTCTTTGATAGATTTTCAACTTTAAAACAAAATAATAAGGTTCATTTACAATTAGGAAAATATGACAGTTTTGGATAGACCTGCTGGCATTTGTACCTAATAAAAATATGTTTTGTTAGACGTTTCGTGAATTGGAAATGAAGAGTTGTCAAAAATCCTGGTGAGTTTTTTGAATCTGTGGCTTGGATTCATATTTTAATGTAAACTAGCCACAGTTTCGAAGGATGTAATGTATTAGAAGTAATTATCTAAATTATAGTGACCGTATCAAAATCCGTTGAGTAGTTTAAAAGATCTCAGCGTACAGAGGGACCGACAGCGGGAAGCGACTTTGTTTTATACTATGTATACATTAATAAATACATAATGTAGCTTCGAATATGTAATAACAAATAAGCACTACCATTTGTAACCCTTACACGATAAAAATGTTATGCAATTATAGGCATTTTTCATAATTCCTAACAATGGTGGATTGTCCAGAATTTCTCATGTTCAACAAATTAAAATTGTAAAAAAATATTTAAGTATTTTTAATTGCAATCTCTTCCATGTATCCATAATTGCATTCACACAATGTTTTTTTTTATCTTTATGAATCTATAGTCCCGTCCCATACATCTATGAGGCGGAACGGAGGAGCCTCCGTTCCGCCTCATAGATGTATGGGACGCGTTTTTTTCTTAGTTTTTTTTTTAAATGTAAATTATCTTACTAAGTATTTTAATCTTTTTGTACACCATTGGTTTAGCTGTAACATGATATAAGGTTAAGAAAAAAAAACGATAAAGTTAGTTTTTAACTTAATTTTCATTTTAAAACATATATAAGTATTCTAAAAATTGTTATTTAGGTCCTTACTAAAGGTAAGGATATACTTAATTATTTGTTTTACCTTGTGGAATCTAAGGTACCTAATTAATTATAAGCTATGTCAAAGGCACCTTCGAAATAGGCGAAGGAACTAAATTATTGCTGACTTAATTACATAAACAGACGTCGTCGACAGATTGTCTCCAAGGTCCACCCTTAAAAAAGTGCCTGTCTGCAGCATCCTAAAGAAATCACTATCGTAAATACTGTGCTACCGTATAATACAACAGACCAACAAAGACAGACACAATGCCCGTCTTAAAACAACAAAACAAATCAATTTCGTAACCCCTCTGTTACCGTAACAAACTCAACACGTATGGAAAATCAAAAATGGTACCTAATTGTGGATCATGAATGGAGTCGCGTGAACATCGGCAGTGACCTTGTGGACTAGTCGGCTGCCCGGGCAGGCTATTGCACTGCACGCGGCCCCCCGGCCCCGCTAGCCCGGCCCCCACTCCGCCGCACGCAAATTATTGAGCCACCTCGCTTCCCCCCCGCTGCACTTCCTTCCGCGTGCCCCGCCCGGGATTTTAGTTTCACCGGAATGCCTCGGATTGCGTTAGGTTATGATTTTCACGTTATTTATTGGCTGGAGTTGATGTTCTTATTTTGAACGAGGCCTGTTACATAAGGTAGGTATTTTTTAAATGTGTTTTTAGAACTGGTAACAACAGTTCTCTGGAACTTCGATTATAAAAAGTCCAAAACATGTTTAAAACCTTGTTACGTAAATAACCTACTAATTAGGGTTTTACACTTATTTAACTGACTGAAATTAAATGTAATTTACATTTCTAAGAGGAATAATTTATGTAGCTAACAACAAAAGTTATGTAGGACTTGGACGTTATCACCGTCTCGCCTCGAGCGATCCTTCGCAAGCTAAAATGTGATGAATAAATGCATAAATCTACATGTTTATCCATTACATTTTATATTAACTAACGCAATGTTATGCACTCGCTATTTTCAATTAAATAAAGATTAAAATTACGTAAATAAATATAAAGTTGGTTCACCTTTATTTAAAAACAACCTAGATAATATATCCCTTTTCGCATCTTTAGGAAAATCTTTACTTATTTTGTGCGAAGGACCCAGTAACCGATAAGAAAGCTAAGGTTTTCTGATAAGGAAACTTCGTATCGGAACATCTTGGCATCTGCCCCCAACCTGTTGAGAACATAAAATAATAACGTCGTCGGTATCTCGGTAACCCTCCAATGTTTTGATCTGTCCCACATCGGGCCCGCGCAAAACACCGTCACGTTTTTGCCGCCTGTTTTGAATTTATAAAGTGGTCCGGCTAACAGCTGATCGGGCGGTGTTGCCAGCGCGCCCCGCCGCCCCCGCTCTCAGAGCCGCGATGTTGCCGCTCCGTGCGTTCGCCTGGTGAGCCAAGTCTCTGAGGCGATCGACCGACCACCGCCCTCTCCCCTCCCCACACAGAAAGCACAATTTCCCCAACATTGTGCCTTCTGAAATAGTTACCTTTTTAGACTATACCCTTTTTTGGTGGTGAAATTTTCCGTATACGTTGTTTAGGGTTGGGCTCGCATATCGGGGTTAGCCGGTCGATTGCTGTTATACTGTGTTAGGTAAGCTTTCTATTCTGGCAAGATCAGAATCCGTCACTCGCTACGCCAGGAACAGTATCGCTAAAAGGATTGTGACAAGCTTGATTTAGGGACTATTTTGGGATATTAGGGGTTTAACTTTAAGAGAACTGTCATTTATTTATATCATAGGCAGATGAACATCTTGATATTAAGCAGTAGGCTCTGCATTAAAACTGAAAATTCTTTTAGATAACGTGGAATCAATACGTCGTTCATGTATTTCATTATGCTCATCACTCAGAGATAAAGTAAATCATCTCATGAGCCACCAAAGACCTTTTTAAATATAATGAGAATAATAAAAAATGCCCTACATTTCCAAGCTGATTGAAGGACGAAACTGCTCAATCGATAGAGGTTAAGAAGCCGCGCGGGAACAGCCGACTAAACGAAACGGGTTACACTGGCTGTACGGCCACTTATACATTATTAAAAACTTCACACAATACCTTATTGCTACTTACGTGGCTTCATTTCGCGTTATTCCTATAAATGCACACGTCAATTTTGTTGGTTTTTTCACTCTTTTTCCTGGGGGGCCGAATGTAATAAAGTTAACGTCGGCCGCGCTTGGGGCCCACGTAGCAGTTAAGGGTTTAATAGCATAGCATTATCGTCACGTCCGTAATGGCTGAAGGGCTAAGACTTGCATATTGTACGCTCCTACTGCCACGGTTAATGACGGTAGCCATTAAGTTTAATAATGTTTGGTTAGTCATATCAAGAAAGATTGTGAGCAAGGTACGAGAAATGTTTTAGATATAAACTGATATTGGGTGGAGGGAGACCACATAAAAGATGATGTGTGTGAAAGATGATATTGCTAAATAGGAAGTAAGTGCTGAGATGGATCCAAAATTAATTGGAATAAGGACAGGAAAATTATCGCATAGCGTTCTGTACCTAGCTTTTATAAATTTCAAAGAACTACGATATCTTTTCAAATCTAAATGCAAATTTTTGTTAGCATCTCTACATTCCAGAGCTTAGCATTTCTACTATAAAATGACACGAGAAAAAAAATAAGAACAACGTGTATTGTTCAAAGCATAGTGCACTCGGGAGGTCAAAGTCCTCAGCGACTGACGTCATAGAATCGCGAGGGGGAGGGGTAGAATAACCTTCGACTCTTAGAAAAGCGGTGGTGAGCCTCTATTTCTGTGACGCAAATTATGCAACAGTTCGGCTTAAGGAAAACTATGTTTGTGGGCGAAACTGTGCTTGGAAAATCGATATGTTGATTACCAGATTATAATGTGATAACATGGTGACTTGACTGAATTAATGGTCCAGTGTTTAAGTAATTATCTAGGTTTTTTTTGTAATAAGATGATAAACGGGCCGCCTGATTGCACGCGGCAACCGCAGCCTATAGATGCCAGTAAGCACACAAGTGGTTCGTCATCGTGAGTCCTCAGTGGACACTCTCGTATGCCCAAATATGTCACAAATTTAGTAAGCAGTGCAGCAGTGTTGCCACCCCAGTCGAACACAGCAGCAGATTTCGACCAATTGAGACTACTCATTTACCTCGTTTCGTTCGTCGTACTCATGTCGATGCAAACTCCAGAAGAAACTGTGATAGCTTAGTGATATGACCATTGGATTGCCAAGTCAAAGGTCTCGATTTCAAATCACGCACGTAGCTCTGACTTTTCGAATTCATATGTGTATTAATAATGAATTATCACTCTTGATTTCTGACATTTAGAATAGAATAGAATATTCTTTATTGTACAGACGCCAGCAGGTCAAGCTCTCCAAATCTGTCAAATTTTCCCAATTGAAAATGAACCTTATATCTTTGCATTAAAATTGAAAATCTATCAAAGAAATTTGACAGATTGCAATAAACAAATGCCAAGTACATTTTTATAATGATAGAATGGTACAATGGGCGGTCTTATCGCTAAAAGCGATCTCTTATAGACAACCTACATTTACGCGAATATTATACATTGAAATAAAATTACTTTTTACGGATTTTATCGGCGTGTAAATATTTACAGAGTCCATGGTCACAAGTCTAACCGTGACCATGGACGCTGTAAAGGGTCCGAAACGTCGGGATTAATAATATCAATATAACACGATAAAATCCGTAAAAAGTAGTTTTATTTCAATGAATTATCACTCGCTTAAACTGTGAAGGAAAACATCGTGAGGAAACCTGCATGCCTTCGAGATTTTCTCGACGGCGTGTGAAGTCTGCGAACCCGCACTAAACCAGCGTGGTGGACTGTAGCACTCTCAATCTCAGAGGAGACCCGTGCCCAGCTGTGGGACAGTATATGGGTTGACGATGATGATAAAGCTCCACAAACCCCTTTACAAAACAACCATTTGAAGTTAATATACATGTTAGTTATGGCCACATTTCCCAGCGGGGGTGTCATATCAGATCAAACGCCATTGCGGGCGTTATTAGGCGCTCTATCTGCGTCCCCATACAAGTGGCACGCGTGATATCAAATAGTGGTGTGCCACAACCCATTAGGCAGCTTTTAAGTGTGATTTTATGTGCCAACGGGAGCACCTTATCATCTATGTGTTTTCAAGGAAGGTTGTGAGAGATTTGATAGTGGGTTGTTCGTAAAATATAACATACTATATCGCTTGTAGATTTCCCGAAAGCTAAGGCGGAATGTCCTAATGTACACCCCAAAGTTCGTTTTAAGGTTGCATTAAATCAGTCAATCAGTGGGCAATCAGTTGCCAAACATATCCAAATTTTCGAGTTGCAACTAAGTATTTCCAGATGGTATCACTGCTCGACCTAGGAATCGAAGCCAAGAGCTCATTCTCAGCAGATCTCGCTTACGACCACAAGATCAATGATGTTTTTTTTAAACTTTATTATAAAAGGTGTTGTCACTTGTTGAGTATTCGTCATTCATGATCATAATAAGCTAGGTACTAAACTTCTTATGGTTCGTAGTTCCTGTAAAACACCACAGGTGGCGTTAAGTGTCGCTTCTAGTGGTATTACACGCATTTAGTAGATAATGGGGACCACAGGTGGTATTAATTAGCGCAATTTAACATATCCAAATATAGAAATGTTACGTGGGTTTCTTTCATGTGGGACGCGACTGTTCAGCATTGAGACCTGGGTTCGATTCCGGCCGAGCTAGGTTATTGGGTTTTTCTATTGGCTTATAGAATAGAATATTCTTTATTGTACACCATAAACAAATGCCAAGTACATGTTTATAAATGATAGAATGGTACAATGGGCGGTCTTATCGCTAAAAGCGATCTCTTGCAGACAACCTTTGGATGGATTTAAGAGAAACGGAGAAGCGACAATAAGTTAGTCTGGCGTACATACAATTATAATAGATACTGAAAATAACAATATACCCAACTCTTAATAAGGTACAAATGTCTAAGGAAATTGAAAAAGCATTATTAAAACCAACGTAGAGAGTATAATTTTTAAATTAGAGTAGATATTTTTTTTCTTGTTTGAATATTGTGTATTTTAAATGCGTCGTAAGTATTTAAAATATTCTGTCAATATGTTATTTTGATTCATAACATATATTATAGACGACCATCACGCCTGTATTCCTTGAAGGGTAAAGCTGACGCCTACTGTTTATCAGTAGGTACGCAAATGATTCAGTTTATGGTAGCCACAGGGTTGTGGTGAACTAACCCATCTGGTTGCAGTCACAATAGAGCGACCACGGTCGCAGTGATACTGTCTGCAGAATACACTATAAAAAATGGACATCTTAAGAGTAGTTGGTGGTTCATCTTAAATTGGGAAATTTTCCCAATTTAATATGAACCTTAGCGCTTTGTATTAAAGTTTAAAATCAATCAAAGACATTTGATAGATTGAATTGATTTATAATTATTATATTAATTTATTATATTTAAAGTTACTACTATTATTTATTATAGTTCGTTTTTAGTATTATTTCTTAGGTACCTCTGTACCTAAGAAATAATACTGGCCTCTGCCAGCACATCAAGCTACCATAATCTGTTAAATTTATTTGATAGATTATCAACTTTAATGCAAAGTAATAAGGTTCATTTTTAATTGGGAAAATTTGACAATTTTGGATAGCATCATAAATATGTAATTGAGTAATATTGTAAAAAAAAACATTACTTATTTCATTTTCCCTTACAGATTCCCTCGGTAAATAAGTGTGTCAATTCGTTATTAGGGTCACCGGAAGATATTTCTTAGAAGTACCTTCCTCTATTTTTTTCCGAGGACGTCCTTTAAAAGCCCTCCACCTACTTTTAAGGTTAATCTAAGACACCTAACATAAAATAATTTTGTTTTTATAAAGAACTAGTTATTACTCGCTGTTTCGCCCGCATCTCAAAGGGCTGTTTGAGACAAAACGTAGCCTATGTTCTTCTACAAGGTCTAATCTATATCTGCACCAAATTTCATCATAATCGGTTCAGCGAAGTATGGACTTCTGTGACCCGCGGTGGTGATTGATGATCGTGATGGTCCGAAACGTCGGGATTAATAATATCAATATGACGCGATAAAATCTGTTAAAAGTAGTTTTATTTCAATATTCGTTCCTTATTTTGTCCATTTTTGTCAATCCACGGATCCACTTCAACTCAATTGCATGTAGTCTTCTTTCTTCTATGAAATTATTCTTTCAATGTTTAAGCTAACCCAACTTTATAAATTCGTCAGTAAAAATCGTTTGCGTATGAGTCGTTATCAGAGCCATCTGAGCTCCCAAGCTCAACAATACAAATCCTGGAGCCAGTCTTCACAACGTGCGAACGCTTTCTGTCATGGCGGTCAATGCACCCGCTGGATCGTAATCTGGTGTTTTTATTACAATCGCTAGCTCTCCAGCTTGAGTGCTCTAGTAACTAGGTTTAGTATAGTGCATGAAAACTTAAGTTCATTCGTTTTATTACGAGCACATGTTCTGCTGACGAGGTTTTTGTTTTTCGCTTTTTATACGACAGAAATGGGGCAACAATTAGGCAGATATGGTAAATGATACATGATATTATTTTATTTCTGCAAATAGATCTTTTAAATGTCAATGTACAGACCCCAGGAGGTAAAGCTAAGTTAAAGTTGAAAATCTATAAAAGAAATTTGACAGATTGGGGTAGCTTGATATGCTGGCCTTTGTATTACATTTTTTTAAGCTAGATGAATACGGCATTTCCTACTGACGACCTCTGAGAAGAAACACCGAACAAACTCAGAGAATCATAGTCTCTTTTAAAGTCCAGACATAGGATATTAGCAAACATGTGTGTTACAATTACAATGCAGGGCAATGTCTGAAATGGCCTTTTGAAGAAAGAGCCATAGCGACTTTGAGTAGACCAGTCCTAACCGACGGCACGCATGCATCAGTCATTGTGTAGCTCGATCATACTTTAGGGAGCTCAACAATCCGTCGCACAACGATACCAGATCAGCGGGACATTTATGGGTAAGGATATGTGGACACTTTTGCCCAGAAGTAGGGCACTACATGTTGGAAAAAAGGATCCCATTTTGTAGAAGACTCGAAGTAATTCAATTGATAAAATTCTGTTAGTTAACTAAATCAGTTTTTGGACGATGCCTACGCCACTACCAGCCAAATTTCAATTTATTATTTCTGAGATTTCGTGATTGAATTGTATTTCGCGTTTACAAGGTAGCTAGAGTCATAAAAACAATATTTTACAGACTTCTCCCTAATTCACTGAAATTAGACCAGAAAATGCAAGGGTGTACTAGTACACCTACTAGTAGCCATACTTACTTTGACACACATTGAGGGCTACCTATTATATACCTATTGAGTATAAAATAAACTTCGGAACATATCCAGACAAACCTCTGAAACGAACTGCGTTCTCAAACATTACACACACGAAGCAAGAAAAGTTAGATCGAATGTAGGTACTATGTATGTATATACTACGTAACATTTTGCTTCAAGATAGAACGTATACAACTCTGAGTAACTCAAAGGAATGGAGCGAGAGCAAAGCCTTTCACAGATCAATCAATACCCCGCGGGGTCTCGGAGGTAAAGCACACGACGACACAGTGCCGTGTCCCGACACACAAGGACTACAAAACATTAGCGCACTGTACGCGTGTCGGCGTTGGTGGAACACGCCTCTTCCATGTCTAGCTATGTTACCGCCACTACGGAATTGTTCTATATATACATAGGATGTAACAAAAACCCTGTCCGATCCGAAAGAGGCGTATTCCTTTTCTTATATACTTACTAATAAACATAAATAAAAATACGATATTAAAGAAACCAGAAAATATCGATTTTTCTTCTGCTAATAAACTTACACAATTCTCCACTAAATATGGGAAAATTTCATAAGTTGACAATACTCCACCCAGCGGCGAAATCTTTTAATATTTACCAATTTATTTTTCATTTTTACCTCAAAGGATGCCGCCAAGCGGGGCCGCTCCGTGCGCGCTTTGTCGTCGCCGACAGACTGTACCTAACTACCTACAGAGCGGCACGTGTAAGCCAATTGTTGTCCTTGACATGTCAGTCTCGCGTAGAGTTCGCTTCCGATCGGACGTCCGTGAATCTCTTATCACCTCGATTACCCATCGTATCGTGAGTAATGTCGTATTCCAATCTGTTGTCAATGTCGTGTTCCAATGTGCTTATGCTGCAATTATGCAGATGTTCGAAAAGACTACGAGTGAGTGAGAGTATGGGGTGCGTTTTGCTAGGCTAGGTATGCCAGTGCCGTCGGAGCGTGTATCCAACGTCTCCATGAACTTGAAGTTCACGTGTACACGTGTACGAACATGTGTCAAGTAGTGTCCATGAATGAGTACAAGACTCATTACCCTAATGCCGAAAGACCACGAAAACACGACGTGGAATATCAGTAAGTACCTATTGGAAGTTCACTTAAGGAACACGATCGCAGAATTTTGTAGATATCAAGTTCATGTTTTACAAAATAATTTTAACAAAGCAATACATTTAGTTCATTGTTTCTTGAAAAACAACGTCAATAATTATTTAGGCACCTATTAGGTAAGCAACACATTCCTGATACCCACGCGTAAGCGGAAGTATTGGGTATCACGATGCTTGTACGATACCAGCTGATACCTACGCGTAGGCCCGGTAGGAGGTAATCATCCCTATGACTAATACGTAACAGCTGATACTTATGAAAAACACAAAAGAACGTCAATTATTAGGTAAACATAACTATGCCTAATCGATATCAGCTAATATCTACGTGTAGGCCCAGTAGGTAAGATTCATTCGCATTAAATTTGTTTGACGGCACGCGACAGAGCGGGCTGGCGGCACATGACAAAGGATCAAAAAGCGGCAAATTGCTCGGGCGGTTTCTTTGACACTAGTGTAGATCGAATTGAATAAACTTTATTTCGTGGATTGAGTGTTGACATGTAAAAGGTTTAGTTTTTTTTAAAATTATATTTAAATTAATCGGGGAAAAAAAAATATCTCGTATCTAATTATCGTTTACGTGTTTGTGTACGTAATACGACACCTTATACGACCCTTAAGGATCGGACAGGGTTTTTGATACATCCTGTATTCTAGCTTTTTTTTAGAAAGTAAACAAGGCAGACGTAGAAATACCTACTTATAGGAAGTGTTGTTTTTTTTATTCGATTTTATGTAGTTACCTCATCCTCTCATAGCGGCTATCACTGTCATTTTAAGCAGTTCAAACTTGACCCTCCAGAGGGTCTTACGTTCAATGCTAATTGATCCTTGATAGGTTAAAATTTTGAATTTAGAATTCCATCGAATTTATTTTTTCAACATTATTGCTGGATCTCTCTTTCAGAATTTTAGTTGAAAATGCAAGTTAAACGGAGGGCGTTAAAATCTTTAGGAGCACTTAAGATCAGACGGGCTAAAACACGTTGAGTGCAGAGTAGTGCAATGACAGGGAGCTAATGCACTGCCTACAGGCATCCCTGTAGGCATCGGAAGCTTTTAGGTGCATGGAATATAGGTATCTATGCTTTGTATTTTTATTTAGTAGCAAGGTGAAGATAACGGCTCTACGGAAAGAAGGTTTTAATTCCAGTATTGTGTCGATATTACGATAATGACATAGTAGTCAACATAATTATAAACACTCACGCCCTTTTTCCACGTGCATCACCAACCCATATACTGTCCCACTGCTGGGCACGGGTTTCCTCTCAGGATGAGAGGGATAAGTCTGTAGTCCACCACGCTGGCCTAGTGCGGGTTGGCAGACTTCACAAAATAATCGTCGAGAAAAATCTCTAAGGTATGCAGGTTTCCTCACGATGTTTTCTCTCACCGTTTAAGCGAGTGATAATTTAATTATTAATACGCACATGAATTCGAAAGTCAGAAGGTGCGTGCCTTGGGTTCGAACTCGAGACCTTCGACTTGGCAGTCCAATGGTCGTATCACTAGGTTAACACTGCATTTGTTATCTTATTAGCAATAAAAAAATATATCTATGTCAAGCTACAGTGATAAACAAGTCATAAAACGTCGCTGCGCCTGCCAAATTCCATATGTGCATTTTTTTATTTTTTGTTTTTTGCACTAAATATAATCTCCGTTACATTCTCGATGTGTTGATAAAATACTTTTTGTAATTTTCGAACTAGAAACAAGCTCAACAAATTCTATATGTGTTTTGACCGTTACGAAAAATTCGTATGTGCAGAAATGCACATTAAGGATTTGTGTTCCGTCTTCAGTCGCCCGCCAACTGTGCTATAGATGTGAGCGTTGTGGTGTAAATAACACTACAAAAAAGTTTGTAGGAGTAAAAACACAGTAAAAGTGGTAAGTTCATAGTTAATTTACTTCATAGTAGTTATTTCTCATATAATCTCCTCAAGTTATTGATAAGTTATCATTCATACCTTGCCAATTTAAATAAATAATTTTGTAACCTAACATTTGTGAATCGTCTTTATGATAATGTTAAAATACAAACATAGTAAATTATCTGTTGATTATTATTTAACTATTATCATAATAATAACGCTATAATATTAGTGTGTGATAAATGCGAAAGTTTCTGAGTATATGAGTGTATGACTGTGTAGGTATCTTTGTTTTAACTTCACGTTACACTTTTTCGCGTTGCAAAGCCAGCAAATCTAAGAAATAGTCTTTGATTTGCTGGCTTTGCAACGCAAAAAAGTAACGTGCAGAATAAACAAACTAATTACTTCAAAATTAAAGTCAATATCTGAATATATTTTTGTAATTATTTTACATTTTCGATGCTAAGATATAAAGTTATTTTAGCGAAGGAAAAATACGACTGCGGGCAGGATTCGAACCTGCGTCTTCTGGTTCGGTACACTAGACGCTATGACCACTAAGCCACCGCGGTCATAGCGAAGATGCAGCCAGGTTCGAATCCTGCCCGCAGTCATATTTTTTATTCACAAAAATAACTTAACAATATTTAAGAAAGTAATTTAGTAACTTAGGAATGATGTAGTTAATGCGTGTGTTTATGTTTGTTTGTATGATATTTATTGTAATACAAGTGTATGAGAGGCTGCTGCAAATTTACCTACACTCTTTGCCTACGTTTTTGCTTTTTGTTCAAAATTAAAACCAGCAACAGCAGGATACTTATGTTAACCAGAATCAGGAAAGCCCTAAAGTGTTTCAGGAAGGTGACCTGGTCTTCGTGATCGAGTGCTCTCAGTCCCAGGGCAATCTCGATCCTGGCATGCGAGGGCCATATAGAGTTATTCGAGTGCTCCGCAATGGTCGATACGAGCTAAGGCTTGTCACTGGAGCCTATGAAAGACCACGTATGCGGCTGCACAGTTTATGGTGCCTTCGAGGGGAGAATGGACTTCTGAGACTTGTGCTGCCTTCTTTGAGGGTAAGCCTGTCTGGTGTGTAGACTACGCGGCATGGTTGGCCTTGTAAGGCTTTTGCCGGTACTCTGTATTGACATCTACGCGGTATGATGGCCTCGAGAGGCATCTGCCGGTAGTGTCAGTGTGTGAAGTCTACGTGGCATGTTTGGCTTGAAGGGTCAACTGCCCGTAGCCACCGGGAGGTACACCTGCCACTCTGTGGAGGCCCCTGCCTACGGTGTGAAAGCTTTTCGGCTAGGGTATGGGTTCGGCCGGACCCATACCTAACCGACGAGTCTCCAAGTGTCCTGCGAGCGCTTGGGGTTGATTATTACGCTTTCGTGTGTGTTTGCATGTATTCTAATATGGCATGTGCTTAATTCACATCCTATTAACACAATTGGGGGTGTTATCTGTTTGTGGTTTTAAGAAAAAGTCGCAAATTTATGCATCTCCAATTATTCTGTCAATTGCTTTACGACGTTAATACTAAGTTTGACACATACTTAGTTGGTTAACTCGTTGCAGACACAGACAATGCTGACGATGATTGCTCAGAGAACAGTAACCTGTGCTTTCGAGGACAGAGGCAGATAATGAGCAACCAGGGCCGTATCTCCAACTGAGACAAATGTTGCAGAACCGCAGCACTGGTCCCTTCCTGTACCTAATCGAGATCCCGAAGAACCTGACTGGGACGTCAGGATGTCAGGAGAGGCCGTGTTAGATGTGACTAATAAAGAGAGGGGGTAGAATGACCAAACGATATAAAAGCAGCGCGACTGGCGGCAACGGGTGCTTTAGTCCGGTTAAGTTTTTAACTCCCTCGAGCTAAAAACTATGTCCGACCGAAAAAAAATAAAAAGGCGACGGGTGATTGTTCGTTGAACTCTCGTACTGTGCGGACGTGCCTTCCATTTTGATTTTGTTAAAAATTGATTTCTTAATAATTATATTGTTGTTAATGTTTAGGTTAATAGATTTTTATTTTTTAAATAAGCAATTTCACTTCTTTTTTCCAATAATATTATAATAATAATTATTGTTAAGCACGACTGATTATTTTTTTAGTTTTAGTAGTTCCTAATGATTTTATTATATTTTGTTATAATAAGAAAACTTAAGGATCACATAACGACAAACGTTAAAATAACAAAAAATTACATATTTTCAAATCCTTGATGTGCAATAATGCACATACATAATTTTTTTAGACGGTTCTAAAACAGTTATGTGCAGTTTTTGGCTAAAAAAAATTATAACTCCCATAAATAACTAATATTAGTGGTAAATCTTGTATTCCTTATATGTCTCAAACAAATATCTTTGTTATTGCATTAACACTTTTGCAGTGTTTCCGTTTATTTATTCAATAACACGTTTTTTGTTGTTTCCCAAAACCTTACAAAAATCACATATGGAACTTGTCAGGCGCAGCGACGAAAACACATAACATACCATCAGGCCTTCCTTGAAGGGTTAAGCACAAATATACAAATACTGTTCCCTTGGAATAGGGGGCGAAGCTGCTACTGAGAAATACATAGTACAATAACACTTTCCTTCACAATTCATGTCATTAATAAATAAGCCTTAATATTTACCCTATAACACCAGAAATAAGTCACGCCATGGAAAAACCCCACCTTCAAATTAGTACCTTTACTATATTAATTACACACTGTTCGACAACTGTAAGTACTTAGTAAATAACAGGTGTGACGGTTCACATTCAACCCACAATTAGCTGCAAGAATGACGGTGCAGTACATACATTAAAAAAATAATGTCACACGACCTACCTCAAGTAGCGGTACAATACTAATCGATATTATTGAAGCAGTAATGAAAAATTCATCACTAGTAAGAACTAGGACAATGATAGGTCAGTAAACTCGGAGACCTGTGCCAGTGGCTATCGATCAATTGTAAGATATGAGCAAGTTGTCCAGTACCAAGTTGAAGATATTCGCGGCGATGTGAAGCGATTTGTATTGACATTTCACGCGTTGAGTTAAAATGTGATAATGTTAATTTATAACATTCTCCGAGGGGTTAGACATAGGTATTGTCAGTATACATTAGCACTCGGTAGTTCCCATATCATACGGGGCGACCCTATTAGGTATATTATACCTATATACGGTCTGTCAAATACATTACGTAAATATAAAAGGTATATCTATGTATAAGTAATTTGTAGCTCTATAATATAGATGCATGATACTCTCTCAAATTGTTCATTGGTTGGTGCATTAACAGAGTTTTCCGGATACATAAATGATCGTCCACCTATACCTTACCCTCACCAGTTAATAGTATCAACCTTTTTTTAGGAGCAGCAGTGTATACCTTCCCTTGTCCTATGGTCGAGGCCATGGGACTGGAGATCACAGGCCATGACCCCGACAATCGCCGCTCATGTAGAAATGATAGAAGAATATCGCTCATGTGTCGCAAAACATAGCGTAACCCACTGGAGGGCTAACCTAACTACTTCCAACTGAATACAAAGTGGGCTAAGGTTGCAGCATTTACCACTGATCATAATTTATTAGATACCAACCACATAAATGTAACGTATGGACTTTAATGGACTTTGCTATCGTTAAAATGTACATTTTATAGTACTCCTAGTGGGAATTGCTGCTGTTGTAGCTAAAAGTGTTGAATCCATTTTGGTATATAATATTCGTAAACTCCAATTCGCTGTTGGGTTTGTAAAGTAGTAAAATGTATATGGGTGCTGGTTAATATTGAATATGTTTTGTCAAAATTTAGGTACCTACTCTTATAATACTTACATATAATATGATTACACCCTTTTCGCATATATTTTATATGAATAACTACATATTTTCCCCGCAAATTTTTTAAACAGTTCAACTTTACTGTTCCACGTAATATTCAGTAAGCAAGAAATATTCATAGGTACATGAAATTAGAAGTCTTGAAAATTATTGTTATTAAAATGCAATCGTAATAATTTTAATATTGCTGTAAAACTGAATATATGTTATTTTTTAAATTCGCATCGCTTATGTAAATAAAATAACATGAAAACTACATAAAATCGGCTAACAGAAGGTAGTAATTATAACATGAATATTTAGATTATTATATATTAATAAAAACAAAAAGTAAATCGATTCTAATAAGTTGCAAAGTAGGCAGGTGTCTTTTCGAAGTCTTACGTAATCTAGAGGTAACATCTATTAAACTTTTCACGTAAAACGAAATTTGAAAAGAAAATTCGGGGCATTGTGAATAGAAAAAAAATATATCGAGAACACTCGAAGTAGGCCGAACTAAGTTCCGAGTAAAAAAAGTAAAAAAAGGTAACGACTAGAATCCATTTGGGAGATGAAAATCCGTCCGACTACAATTCCATTTTGGATACAAAAAGATTTTTAGCGCCGGAATTTTTTTTGGATTTAAGTATTATGATTTTTTTAAAGCCCCTTTGTGTTATGATTTTCAATTTAATTTCACCAAAAATTGATAAGGGTAACACGGAAAGTTAAGGGTAATTCGGAAAGTGAGGGTAATTGAAGATATTTTATTGTGTTTGTGAATAGTAATCAAAAAGTGATTAATTCTGTGTGGCTATGAGGCTATTAAAGCCTAAAATAAAAGGCTTACAGGCCTTTTCCTAGAGCTAAGCAGGAAAAACTTGCCCATTGTGACTAGAGCCTCAACAGTACACTGTTGCTAAAACACATATGTTCAACCAGCGTCACGTGAACTTGCCGGCGTTGTGAGGAGACTGATGAAACGCTCTTTCACCGAATGCGGATAGCTAATACTTAATTGCAGTGCCCATCTAGGGATACAAAAGAGCTCACCTCTAAGAAAATCCTGCAGTTTATAATACCCGTGAGGTTTAGCGGAGTGGTGATTACAATAGACCGACTACGGTCACAGTGATACCATAGCCGCAAATAAATATTGAAAAAAGAAGGCTATAATGCAAAGACGCTTGGCACAACCTGTTGATGTGATTAAGCCAATAAAAATCACACCTAGGCTGACAACCAGTCAGTAAAAGATTTAATTTACCATGCTCCCAGAGAAGAGAATAAAGTAAAGAAGTAAAATAACACTGCTTTGAGCTGTGTTGTGTTTCTTACGATGAGCAAGGTTGCCAGTGATACTCCTGGTGTTGCAAGCGTCTATAGGCTACGGTAACCGCTTACCATCACGTGGGCCGTATGCTTGTTTGCCACCTTAGTAGAATTAAAAAAAAGTAATGCCCTTTTCTGAAATCAAATTTAGCCTTTGATATTTTTTTTCCGAGATTAAAGATGCGTTTACAAAGACGATCAGGCTTAGAACAACGTCTGTAGGACGAACAAAACAAATATTTATTGAGACAATGAACCAGTCGATCGCATGGCCATGGCTGCGTTTGATAGAGAAAGAGAGAGATAGCAGAATAGTTCTGTTGCATCTTTCTTTCTAGTAAATCAGTCTACGTATTAGGTCATGTGTAATGTAGCAGGTGGCGCTAACTGTGCTATGTATTTCACGTATGTTTTTATCGCTTCAAGTATAAGAATGCAGAATTAATTACCGTTTTTATCGTCGATTTCCTTGAGAAATCCTGAGGCGCCTCCTAATAATAGCTTGTATTTACGACGGTAGCTTCGCCGTAGCTCTAAATTCATTAGAAATTGTATTACTTGCACACATTTCGAAGTTCAAGGAGCAGGTCTTGGTAACTTGTTGAGCTGTATCTCTAGTTCATTTAAAAAAGCCATTGTTCAAAACCTAGTAATGTTTATAAATGCACAGATTTATAAGAACTACATATTAAAATTGGTAATCTGTACCTAGCTACCTACACATTTTCATAGTATACCTACTGCAGCACTATCTTCGGTGTAGAAAACATTCATAAGGAAAATTTGACATAGATAATGGTCTCACAACAAGGACTAGTATGCCTATACTTACTTCTGTTTCAAGAAGAAGGGAGAGATAGAGAGGGGTAGAGAAGGGAAGGGAAGGGAAGAGAAGGGAAGAGCAGAGCAGAGAAGGGAAAGGGAAGAGCAGAGCAGAGAAGGGAAAGGGAAGAGCAGCGAATATTTCTTTTTTCCAGCAGTGGGCAAATTGAAAAAATGTTGTTGATTTAAAGGTATAGACACCTTTTAACGAAGAACTTTTGTAGCGAACATCTCTTTTGTAGCAAACATCTTAGATTTACAATATCAACACGGTAGTACCATAGTTTATGTCTAGCGCTTACTACTGAATGCTTTGGAGTAGTGCCAACACTATGTAAATAAATGTCTGTTCACTTCCACGAACTGGTATCTCCAATAAAAGAAAGTATGGGAAGGTCAGGCATGTTGAGGCGCCACCTTTACTGAACTCTTGAGAACATATACCATCGCGTGAATGGTAACCGTTCCTACAGTTGAATGCTTGTTAGGGTAAGCAGAGCTATCTTTCACTCGAATGTAGCAGTTCAAGGGTGAAATATCTGTAGCTTAGCCGTACAGCTTTTTATGCTGCGGAATATTTTAATTATTTTTAGACGATATAAGGGAATACATATAATACATAGCTCGTAGAACAAACATGTTCTCGAGTGGAGACCACGCACCGGAAAACGCAGCGAAGGACGAGATGGATTGACGACCAGGTAAACATCGCTGGAAGTCGTTGAATGCAGGCGGCATGTAACGGGCCCTTTTGCAAGTCTATGAGGGAGGCCTTTAGACTTTTGTGACTGTTATGTTGATGATAATGATGAAAATATGATGTGTATCACCGACTAAGAGCTCATCAACTAAAGCGATTGCGAAGTTTTCCCATCTCCCAATTAACGTCATGATTACACCACGCTCAGTTTGATGACGTCACTGTTATCGCCAGCGATAAGATGCAACTGCTTCTTACCTCGGTATGTTTATGCATGAATAAGATACTTTTCATTATATTCAGACATTCTAGCCTTCCTCAATGAGACTGCGGCCATCCAGAGCAAACTGTCACACACCTATTGGTTTGCCCCTTATGCCCGAACACCTGCACGAAGTACGATCTCTATGCAGCTACGCCTAAGGCTATTGAGGTGGCCTTATATTAAAGATAAAGATGATTTATTTGTCAAAAATATGCGTTTACATACTGAGTAGTCAGTCATGCAGGGTGTTTTAGATTAAATTAAATAGAGCGTACATGTTTTGCCAACTATGGCGTACAAATTAGAATTAATATATAACAATCAAATAACATAAACTATTAAAATTAATCATAGCTCATTTAAAAAAAAAAATTAAACAAGTCAATTACTCGCAAATTATTTAACCATTGATACGATAGCAAGAAGAAAATTATATAGCTTTTAATATATTATTTTTTTATTTATTTCGTACATAGAGGATTTACACCTAATAAAAATAGACATTAACTTTTTAGGAAAAAAAACTAAGACTGTGTTTAAAACTGAGACTAATATGATTTTCTCATGGATGCAATTGTTAGAACTGGACCAAATCGAAATTGGTCCACACTCATCATTATCGGTTCACCCAGTCGAAAGTTCTGAGGTAACAAACATTAAAAAAAATACAGTCAAATTGAGAACCTCATCCTTTTTTGAAGTCTGTTAAAAAGAAGGAAACCATAGTCACCAGAAAGTCAATCCTCACGTATAAGTAGAATTAGTATGGATAGAAACAGAGTTTCAAAGTCCGTGAGCAACTGGTAGATATATTAGCCGCGTAAGGTAAATGAACGTCTAATCGATTCTAAAAAACCGTTGTGCCATCTCATTACTGACATACCGAATAATTTTCTATGATAAATGATGTTTATGAAAAAAATGAAGCCGCTCGGAGTTTGGCTTTGTCAGATTTGTGCCCGATTAATGGCAATAGGCTCGTAGGAGCATCGTAAAAATACCGGCAAACTGTGGGTTACATCGGTACACCTCTGCCTAACCTCACGGGGAATACATGCGTGATAGTGTGATGGTATTATGGCCTACAAGTCATTGTTCCTGGATGCTTCGGTGTGATCATATCCCAATTTTTCTTCTATGACTATGCCTAATAAAATTAGAAAAAAAATAAGAATGTTTTTTTTTTTTGTAATAGCAACACCATTAGCTTTACCAGCGCGTCATCTTGAGACCTCAGATGTTAAGTCTCATAATGACCAGTAATGTAAATTGGCCACATTGCCCTTCAAACCGGAACGCAATATTTTTAGCAAATTATTGCTTTCAGCATCACCATCATCAACCCATATACTGAACCACTGCTGGGCACGGGTCTCCTCTCACAGAATGAGAAGGATTAGGCAGGCTATAGTCCACCACGCTGGCCTAGTGCGGGTTGGCAGATTTCACACGCCGTCGAGAAAATCTCTAAGGCATTCAGGTTTCTTCACGATGTTTTCCTTCACTGTTTAAGCGAGTGATAATTAATTATTAATACGCACATGATTTCGAAAAGTCAGAAGTGCGGGCCTTGGATTTGCAGTTGGATTGGCAGTCCAATGGTCATACCTACCTATCATTGCTTTTAAATTATTGCTTAGCTGTAGAATATTTGACAATGCAGTGGGTATCATCCCAGAATTCTGTACTATAAGCAAGTGGTATGTTCATACCACCTAGAAAAATGTATGGGATTGATGCTTTTAGTTTCGAGAACGCGTGCGCAATTTACTCCTTATATTTCTACTTCGATATTGTGACGTGTTTACGTCAACAGAATGTCACTTGTCTATGGCTTATCCTACTAGTTCTAGAAAAAACAAATTCAAAAGCCATCATCAATCGCACACAGTTTTCCAGAACGAATTTTGAGATTCTTAATATTTTGGATTTCTTCCATAAGAATTGGAAAGAAGAATAACGTAACCTCCAGTAAATGGGACGGAAAATGTTTTTTCCTTGTAATGCATCATCAAATTGGGTTGATTAGGTTTGGCGAGAATCATCATTTTATCATACGGAAATAATACAAATTAAATGACCTTTTTAGGAAAAAACCTTTCCTAAAAAGGTCAAGGGCAAGGTTTTTTTAGGAAGACCTGTCATGAATCAGACATCGGGTGACGTTTCCATTTTAGGTAGTTCAATGACCTGACGAACGGTAAACGCTATCAGCAGAACATTTGCATGGGCCACAAGAAATAATACTTAAGTACTTATTACCTTCACAAAACAGTTACAAAAACTGAATACTTTGAAAATTAAAAGTATAACATACGGTGTAATTGTATCAAATTGGATAATTGGTAAAACGCTATTTAATTGGCTGTAATTCGTCTTAATTGTCAACTAATAGCGTGACACTGTATTGGCACGTTAAACTTTCTGTTTCTTCACAGTTACTAGTTGAGAATTGTATTGATTTTAAAATAATTTCAGTATGAGCTCGTTTTGTGGTTAACGTTGTCACTGCGCACGTACAGAGGCCAGCATATGAAGTTACCCATATCTGTCAAATTTCTTTGATAGATTTTCAACTTTAATGCAAACGCACTAAGGTACATTTTCAGTTGGGAAAATTTGACAGTTTAGGATAGCTTGACCTGCGTGCGTTTGTATTTTATCCATATTCTGTCCCTTTTAATCGATATGAAAAAGAACGTGCGACTGCTACGCTAGAATTTCTAGGTACAATTCCCAGGTACAGCAAAGTGTTATTGGGCAATAGGCTCGCTCCCTATTACATGGGACCTAAACATACCAGTGAACTACAGGGCTACATTAGTACATACATCTCTGCCTGACCCTTCGGGGAATATAGGCGATATGGATTGTTATGTTTCAAGTAGGTAGGTTTTCAATTCACTGTTTTTTATAGTATTTTACCAAATTTCCATGATATTTCAAAATGGATCTGTTTTTTTTTTATAAATTACAAGAGGATTGCGTCATGTATGGCATGCTTTTATAGATTTTTTTAATCAAATTTTAATATTACATAACGATTTACGGATTTAAGTAGCCAGTATTAAGTGGAAGTCGTGATTTCCGTTGCTAAAAAGCCAAAAAAATAACGCAAATCACTATAAAAAGGACAAGTAGGTACAAAAATACTTAGTATATTTACTCGTGCAACTACAAATGATCTAAGTATAACGTATCTTGCCTGCTTTATGTGCATTATTTCTGCAGAAAAACTAGCAATGTCAAATAGACTGAATGTCAAATAGAATACAACATTGAACATGTTCAATTTTGTAATAAAAAAACATAATTAAATATAAAACGAGTGTCTCATAACATTGTTTTCCACTTAAAATACAGTTCAGAAATAGCGTCGGTACTTATGCATTTTACTTTAAAAAAGATGAAATCAAAGACGCTTTTAACGATCGAATGTTTAAAAGTGCTTGTCTTTGAACTGAGCGCCGTATATCAGGGGCTTGTCATATCAAACGAGAGACAAATTTGTCGCCAGATGACTTTGATGGTAAACATAAACCATTGAGTGCAGATTGAGAACTATGAATTTAGCTAGCAGTGTATTTATTTACATTTAGTTGAAAGAAGAACTGATTGACTGTATTTAATTCTAAATACGATTAAACGAGATACAAAGATTGATCGATCTATGTACCTACAGTGAAGTTATTTGGCGGTTGTCAACTTTTCCATTCTATCCTCTTAATAAGAAGGTTGAAAATTGGTCAACCGTCAAGTTTATCGATTGTAAAAACTTATTTGGTGAGACTAGAGACTTGCCAGAGAGAAAAAAGAAGGAAAGAAAAATAATTTATTTAGGGTACCCATTCACCATCAACCCATCTACAGTCCCACTGTTGGACACGGGTCTCCTCTCAGGATCAGAGGGATTAGGCTATAGTCCACCATGCTAGCCTAACGCGGGTTGGCAGACTTCACAGACCTTCGAGAAAATTTCTCAGGCATGCAGGTTTCCTCACGATGTTTTCCTTCACTGTTTAAGCGAGTGATAATTAATTATTAATACGCACATGATTTCGAGAAGTCAGAGGTGCGTGCCTTGGTTCGAACTTGAGACCTTTGACTTGGCAGTCAGAATTGGTTGGTATTAATTCAATTTAAAAAGAAGAATCGATTTGAACTTCGATGATAATTTCCGTCCTACCGAATTCATTCGCACGAATTGAAGAGACAAAATGTGCAGTTCCCAAAAATTTAGAACTTGATCATATTTTGGAAGGAACCTAGGATAGCCATCCGAACTCTATATCACAACCAAGAAACTTGATGAAATCTAACATAACAGTTATACCGAACTCCAGTTACAAAAATAAACATAATCCTATCAACGTTGAACTAGATAAATGGAATTTTCCATTATTCCATATTGTATGTAGGTCTGTAAGCGGATCATAGTATTAAAAACGTAACAAAAGATACATATCTGGTTGTTCTCGCTACTTTCCAATGTAACAATGGAGGATCGACGAACAAAGCTAGAAACAATACGAGGTGCTAGATGTGGCTGATTCACGGTCCAGTCCTGTTTGTGGCGAAAATTTATATCTGTGACAGCTTTTATGGTAGACAGAAGTATGAAGTTCTGGCGACTGGTGTAGAGTATGGGGAGAATTTTAATATTGTTGGACAGGTAACTGATGAACTACCTGAGCTAAATATTAAAGCAGAAAGGTAATATTAAAGCGGATGAACATTTGGTAGATATAAATCATCGTGTCGTATACATATCTAGTATTACTCAAAATAATTAACAAATAATTCTTTTGAATTGTAGGTACCTAAATAAAAGTAATGGTCTCTCTACTTTACTCTGTCCTTATAAAAATATCGTAGAGAATATCAGATAAGGTAGCAAGAATAACCTGCAATAGGCCAGCGTGATAGACTATTTCCTAATCACTCTCATTCTGAGAGAAGACCTATGCCTAGAACAGCAGTAGTACAGACTGGATTGATGAATGGATGTAAAAATGAGCAAGAATAAAGCCCGTGAAATAAGGGTTAAAATTCGTCGGATACCCTTTACATTTTAGGCACGACTATGGGGTAAGATCCAAGTAATAGAAGTATTCTATCGTAATTTTAATAAGAGAAAGATGAGGCTTACGTCCAGTGGAGGGCGAATACTGGCTGGTGATGACAGATCTAAGGCACCAAGCCTTTTAGGGGGCTACCAAAAGGGCTGAAAAGGCTCACTTTCTGAAAATCTTAATAGATTCATATTAAATAATTGCTAAAGATGTGTTATATCATCAACCTATTTACTGTTTCACTTCGGGAACAGGTCTCCTCTCAGAATGAGAATAGTTAGGCTATTGTCCACTAGCTGGCCTAATGCGGGTTGGCAGACTTCATAAGCCGTCGAAAAAGTCTCTAAGGCATGCAGGTTTTCTTTTCACCGTTTAAGCGAGTGATAAATAATTATTAATACCTATATTATTTCGAAAAGTCAGAGGTGTATTTTTGAATCGAATTCGAGACCTTTGCAGTCCAATGTTCATATCACCAGGCTATCGCTGCTTAAAGATAATTATGTTAAGAATTCTAAATATGAATAGATTTAAGAATTGCTAAATGTGGCGTACTAGGAAACACAGATTTAGACATAATAGTAGAAATAACATAACCCCAGCCTTGTGCAGTCGAGCAATTCGTCCTTGTTTAAATTTATGCAGGATAGTTAGGTAACAATCTATGCAAATTTGTGAACAACGAATTAGTGCCAGAAAATTATTACTTCATGTTCGAGGTCAACCAAGGTTTTCATGTTCTAGAATGTTCGGTGTTATGTATATGGAACTGGTTATTAAGTTTAGATTATTACCTAAACGACACATTTCGTGTAACTATAGCGTGTGCTATCGTAGACCGCACTATTGCTTACCAACAGGAAAAGTAGGGGGCAAAATTAAAAAAAAACTACAATGCCATTATCAAATATTAGGTCTTACGTCAGGGGGAGTGTATAAGGCTAGCGACTATGGCTTAAACAGTGGACTATGACTTTTGCCCACTTGATATGCCTCCACTGCCTACTGGCAGTAACGACAGTGGGGCAGTAATGAGCTGAATTCTGGTAGTATCATGGTACAAAATACTAATTAACTTGGTGGCACATTCAAGCTATTGGGGCTGAAGGCACTATTTTACCCCTATTCATGTTGGTACCAAGCATTCAGTGCTAAAAGTTTATTGAAAAAATTACTGTTCGTTGTGGGAGCACATGTGAGGAAACCCTGACATCATATAGGCATGAGCCTATAGCCGATGAAAGCCACTCCTAGTGAACGCCTTGAAGTCCGATCTTTGGCTTTCCTCACCTAATCACTGGTACACACCATATGCAAGTCGTCACTCCACCTGGCTGGCAGGCATCCCACTACGCTTAATAGGCATCTAAATAGGTCTGCAGCGTGCAGGGTGTCCGATGGGTTGTCAGTTCTCCGAGAAATATGACTGGCCCATTGCCACTGGACTGATATGGGATTAAATCATCCCTAAATGGTGATCAAAAATCACCATATAACTTAAAACAATCGTTCGTCTAACGCAGCACGCCACTTAGGTGCACTTTGTAAGTAAAATAAGCTGAATATAGTAGTCTTAAGTGCCCTTTTGTGCATTTCATAAATATTCATCACAGTGCGAAAGGTCGGCGTGCTATTATTAAAGGGCGTTGCACCGTTTTATTTGAATATGGCAACACTTACCTAGTTTGAGATTATTTGATGTAGTTTTAGATTAAATACGTGTTCGTTCGGAAGTATAACTCGGTTCCGCTCTGAACGAAAATTTGTGTCCTTTACAAGTTAATATTAAAATTATTTTGTAGAGAATAGGGAATAAGCTTATATGGCTAAGTCATAACTACACTCATCAACCACTCTGCAATGTTAATGTGCTAGTCGCGGTCAGATCGTGGATGGGTGACCATCCTTAGCACATCAAGAACCCTCCGTGGCTCGGAGAGGATATAAAGCCGTTGGTCCCGGCTGTCGCTAGTGGTAGTCAAAAGTTCCGCAAAAAAAATGTTCGATTGCCGCAGGGGACAAATATTTGTATAGAGGAAGTTGTTTCGGGTCCAGAATTTAAATTTGTAAAACCACCATACAGGAATAATTTCTAGCGGCGCAACATATTATAAGTAAAAAAAATTGATTAGCTAGCAGCCCGTCCCGTGTAGATAAATAAAAAATGCACCCCATGTTACTAACTTACCGTAATCAATAACAAACAAACACAGAAATATGTTTTATTTTTTAAATATTAGTTTAGACCAGTGTTTTTTAAAGTTCTAGAACACAATACCCCTTTATATATAAAAAGGCGGCGCCCTTCAGTTCTATTGTTATCTCCTGAAAATGTTGTATTTCTACTGTAGTGCCTCCTACCTCATTTACTTTTACCTGATTAGCGAGCGCGACCCGCCGAGAAAGACTTGGTGGAGAACCCCTTTGGGGTCACGACGTACACTTTGAAAAACACTGGTTTAGACTATAAAGCTGCCTTTTAAGTAACCCAGCCAAAAAGGAGGAAATAGTGACTATATCAGGCTAACAGTAAGCACATTGGCACACAAAATTACTTACCTTATCACTAAATGGAGGAAATAGCCGGTTCTAATGCTCGTAAACTACTTATCTGCCATTACTTATGTAAGAATTCACGTCACTGTTGAATGTTTACGGAATGGCTCATACAAAATGTATGATAATGTGAGCGACCTTTGAGAAAGCCCACCCTACAAAGCGAATAAACAATAATTTAAGGCTTTCAAACTATCTGACATTTGATAGAAAATGATGGGCTTAAATTATCTATGATATCGTAGAGACAAAGGGTAAAGTGTGTCAATTATGAAGTTTGCAGTTGTAGCTACATATTCTGTTATTACTTACAATCATATTTTATTCCGGAAACAAGACCTCTTTTGTGTTTATTTGTTGTCTGTGAGGATGAAATAAATATGTTTCTTTCTTTCTTTCTATTTTGGGAAAGTCAAAGTCAAAATAATTTATTCAAGATTAAGAAGCCCACGTTAGTAAATCCTGGCCTTAGTTAGGGATGGTCGTGGCTAATTTCACGGATCCCATGGCCATGACTATAGGGCAAATGAAGGCAAGTGCGGTTTTTAGTCGGTACGAGTCTACGAGAACATATCCTGCCGCGTTCCCAGATGGCGGCCAATCCATGAGGATTTTCCGTATTATCAAAAAAAAGGTCTTTTCCCTGCACTAGGACAGAAGAGGCAACATAAACAAGTAAATTCCGACAACCGAATTACCTGCAGAAGTTATACAGCTAACGAATGGCTTAGTAACCATTCATACTCGTAGTTTTGGTACGTAACCTAAATAATGATGTAAGGTGGGTTGAACGAACCGACCATTGTCGAGACTTGAACCCTTGACCTCGAAGTCACAGCTCAGTAATTTCACGAAGTTTTAGACTATAATCTTTGGCTTTTAGAAATATTATGTATTGTGTTGGAATCCTTAGCGGATTGGTGCAAATTACATTTGATTGGTGCATTGTGAGAGGATTTAGAGTTTGGTAAAACGAAGATTGGGTGTATATAAGTAATAAAGAATATGGTTCCTATATTCCCCGAAGGGTTAGGCAGAGCTGTACTAATGTACACCTACAGTTCGCCGGTATGAGGGCGAGCCTATTCCCATTTACCGTGCACAAATTTAATACGTCTTTCTACTTCTTCTATTTTTTTAACGAAAATAACCTCAAACTTATTTAAACTTTTTTTTCCAATATTTGAAACGGGGCGTGTCAAACATACGGTATTACGAGAAATTTTCATTCCGACAAAAAATAGGTTTGAAAAATAATATAATTTGAGAAAGTTTTTCATCTTAGTGATCTCTACTTTGTGAAAATATATTTAAAGACGAAACCGGATGTCCAAGCCTAGTACTGTCGGTCATTAAAATTGTCTGTATGAGCTTCAAAGACTTCATTAATCCGGCTTACTGTCGCACACGCAGATTCGTTTTATCTATGTTAATCTAGAAAGGAAACAGTATTAAAATAAATTAATAGTTGTCCGCATCACGTGCCCATACCTAGACTTCGTTAGTTTTCCTTTTTAAACTTTTCTGTCAAGGAAAAAGGTATAATAAGCTTTAACTTTACATAATCTGTAGTCACGTTTTTCGCTGCTATTTTGATTACGACAATTAAAAATGGAGCGCAAGCTAAGCCCGCGCACGTATACCCTGTTCTTTGTTTAAACTTTTTTAAAACAAGAATCATTCTTGGATTTTTTTAATAGGCCGTTAAAGTTTTACTTTTCTAGGGTTTCTGATTAAAGCTTTTAAAATAAAATTTAAGTGTAAATGTTATTTTAAAAGTTTTTGAGAATACATACTCGTACCTACCTATTGGGAAGGTTACTGTTTGGAGTTATATTTAAACATTAACACCCAGTGGTTACACCAACCCCTAGGTATTTATAAAGTTACCTATTTCTTTATATATTTTTTTTTGATGCGGGTCCAATTTGGGGCAACACCGATATTCTAAAGTTTTAAACAAATTGTTATGAAAAGTTATATTTAAATCTGTAAATAGACCTTTTACGAATTTTTTTTTCGGAATTCTGACTAGCATTTGTAATAGGTGTTTGTATGAAAACCGTAATCATTTCCATATAATTATGTACAAGTTTAATACCTACCTACTACATAGTAGGTAGGTAGTTAGGTAATCAATCTCCTACGTCATAGCAGCTCGCTAATAGTGTTAACTGTTGTGATTGCACCAATTTGCATCAGCAGGGAGCAGCTGAAGATTGGCTGACGTCAAGATTGTATAAGACGCAATACACAATTGACTAGAATACTCGGTGGGTAGGTACTTGTCTATTCTGTGTGGCACCGATTTGGAACTAAATATCCAAATAGTTTAGTAAAAAAAGGTTGCTACCTCCTTGCTCTCCTCACATGTCTTAAAATTTTGTTTTATAAAATAAAGCAATAAAAGAAAAAGAATAGAATGAACTATCCTTTTATTTTACTGATTTTTTTATTAGGCATATATACATAATTATATATAAGACAGGTCTTATTTAATTAACAAATTGCACCTCCATAGTACAGACGTGCGTACAAGAACTTCGAGAGTCGAAAATCGAAATGCTCTGCGGAATTCCTATTGTAAGTTTTCGAGCAACGTATATAGGTCTAGTTCTTTGGTACAGACGCCAGCAGGTCAACCTATCCAAAACTGTCAAATTTTCCCAATTGAATATGAACCTTATTGTTTCGTATTTAAGTTGAAAATCTAACTAAGAAATTTGACAGATTGTGGTAGCTTGATGTGCCAGCTCTGTATCTACCTATGCTCTACAACCTAAACCGTTTCACGAATTTCGACGTATGAGTTCATTAGACTTGTCTCAGTTCTGGAGTTCATATAGGGTATATCGTCTATTTCCCTCTGTGTCTTAATATTTTTTAACCAAATCGGGTTTTTGTTTAGTTTTAGCTAGCCTAGTGCGGGTTGACAGACTTCACACACCGTCGAAAAATATCTCTAAGGCATGTAGGCTTCCTCACGATGTTTTCATTCACCGTTAATTAATTTATTGATACACCCATAAATTCGAAAAGTCAGAGGTGCGTGCCTTGGATTCGAACTCGAGACCTTTTATTTGGCAGTCCATAGTCATATCACTAGGTTATCACTGCTATATATAATACGCAAAATACATTCGCAGTAGTTTCGCGTAATCACCGCACTTCGCAGATCGTTCGGATATTTTACGAAACGCTAACAGTAAATTGCGGTGTTGCGGACGATTATTTCAAATATGGCCGACCGATATTCAAAGAATTCCACTGAAAAACTAACGACTAATGGTATTTAATCGGTTTGTTGTGCGGTCTGGGTTTCGAAAAGATCTGCCCGTCACTTCCCGTGTGATGACATGATGGAGACTGTAATCATAACAAGAGATCAGTAATGTTAAGATCATTTCAATATAACATCTGATTATTATTTTACTGCAATGGAATCGTTGCTCAAGAAACCAGAAAAAAAGAAAGAAGTTAAAGGAGAGAATTTAGCACAGAATTGCACATCTGTTGTATCATATTTTATTAAAAAAGAACTCGTTAATATTTAAAACATCTTATCATTCTCATCCTCCGAGGCTTTTCCCAACTATGTTGGGGTCGGCTTCTATTCTAACCAGGGGGTCTACTCCCTAAGCACGAAGTTTCATACTTCGTATCACCTACGGACGGATGATTCGTTCGGGGCCCGAACTAAGAATGAATGACAACACAATTTGACAGTTGTCCCTACTCTCGATGTGTTTTTACCCGTTCGAAACATTGAATTTGACACTTGTTTTATCGGACTCCGAAGTTTCGGAGAACTTTCGAACGGCTCGTAACTTCGTTGATGGAGATAGGGAGTAGACCCTGAACGGGCGGCTGCATATCAGTATTTTACACGAAGCGACTGCCATCAGACCTTACCCAAACCGCACCCAATTTCTGGGCAATACCGATATCTGAGGAGGTCTTTTTGGGTAAAGATTACCACTAACAATTGTCATAGGTGTTCGCGTGACAACCGGGGCCAGACGTTGTGTTAAACTGTTAATAATGTTCATCCATCCATAGACTGACCGCGGTTAGCGCAACTTCACCTCACAGATCGTTGGATCAGTGTAAATATTACATTACCACGACCCCTCATTTTTTTAAAACATCTACTCTACTTATTTATAGAAGTTACCTATTTGTTGAAGAAATAATGTATTAGCATTTCTAATACTTACACGATTGTTTTATCTGAAGTTGTTTTACAGTAACAGGCACTAGAAAACATTATTATGATTTTGAATATCAAAACCACGACATACCTCATCCATCATCTTCTAATTGATTGCACAATAGACCCTCAACTGCCATTTCATATCAATCCTAGCCAATCGCGCTAATAGAACATATTGTACGGAGTGCATACGTCAATAGTTACGCACGTTTCCCGCAGGAAGCAGCTTATTGACGGTGCAGGGTAGCCTTGACCCGGTTACAGCCCGGTTACGGCCCGGGCGACGCTCGCAATTGGGAGGATGCAACGGAAATTATGAATTTTTATGTAACAAAATGTGCGACTGCAACTCGAAAATGGTTATAGATTGGTCACGGGTCATGGTCACGGGTAGACTGTGATCAGTGTGTGTGATCAGTCTACCCGTGACCATGGACGCTGTAAAGGGTCCGAAACGTCGGGATTAATAATATCAATATACGCGATAAAATCCGTAAAAAGTAGTTTTATTTCAATATCTATATATTCTTTTTTATTTTGCTGACCCTTGCTTGCTAACCCTTAGGGGGGACAATATAGCCAACTCTCTAATAACTATTATATCCATTGTCTCGTACCCATCTTACAAGCTCTGCTTAATTTGGGACTAGATGGTGCTATGTAAAATTGTCAAAGAAAACAGCAGGACACGACAGAAGTCTTCAACTAGTACCGACGGATCAATAAACCGAACTGACCCGACTAATATGACCACGTCAGGTTCCACTAACCTACTTGCACAGGATGCACCCAGCGACAATAATAGCCGTGATAGGATAATGGGCTAACCTACTAGGTAAGGATGTAGCGGTCTCAAGAGTTGTCACGTCATCACGTGGGGAATTGTGGGAGAAACCAATTTGGCAATAGATGCACTATTACAATGTCCGAGTGTCGTGCTGATTGTTTGACGACTTTGATTTGTGTGAGAACCCCGATTTAGATGGCATACGATATGGAGAATAGGTCAGGATTTTTTTCTTTAATTATAACTTTGAACATTTTTTGTTTGACTGTACTGTTTTTGACTTTTGAACAATAGATTTTAATATTGCTTTGATGGTGGTCCTAGTCGCCGGAAGAAAAATATTTTAAAAAAAGGAACCGGCGACTAGGACCGCGGTTCGAGTTAATTGCGGTCCCGGTCGCCGAAATCCTCAATAGGTCATGATGCTAGTTAACGATTTTTAAATTATTAGGGATGTTACCTGAAGATAGTAAACAGTGGCGATTGCTCCACTGACAAGAGTTGAGCTCTTAAATTGAAGAAGAAGGGATGTTACCGCATTGCTTGCTATTTCGCCTTGAAAACTGTTTTATTTTTCATTTTAAGTAACATTTGACAAACATTTAAGAATTTAGGTGCACAGTTCTAACAAGTTGCAGAACTGATAAGAGCTCGGAAGAATTCATAAGAAGGTAAATACAGTTACAATTTTCACTGATACAATATTCAGAAAACATGTTTTGAAAGGAATAGTTAATTCGTTAATCATTAACTATGAAATTTTAGTGTTACTTACTAAACAAACAAGTTTTGAAGGGAAAAGTGGCCAGTGAATTTATTGGTTATGTGAAACTTTTTTTTTTTAATAACTGACATCTTACAGTGTCAAGCAGTGAGGCGACACGCAAAACGATTTCTTAAACGCATCTGTAACGAATAAATAAAAATATGATTGACTTATTGAGTTGTTTGGTTTCATACTATTATGGTGAAGCCTCATGCGACTGGTAGAGTGGGTAGTTGTTAAATATTGTATTACTAAAGGGCGACTGTACTTGTTATTAGAAAATATATTCGATCCTCAAGATAAAAAAGCTCATTCGATGTATGCAAATAAAATGTTTTCTACATTGAGAGTGAATAAACATTATTATTAATTGTAGTTAAAATTCACGGCCATTTTTTTAATTTGTCATTTTCACCGTGCCTCAGACAATTAAAAACTAGCCTTTAGACCTCTTTCAATTATAAAAAGCCTCCCAAGTTTGAGAAAGCCAAATTGACAGGCAGTGGCCGTTTCCCAGCCGCCACGTCCAAACATCGGGATATCGAACATGCCCGAATCACAATAAAATCAATGTAGCTTGCCCCGTGCCGAAGGCTCTCCAGGCCGGTGACGTACGTGCGAGCGGGATGACACATTTACAACCACCAAGCAAGAAAAAGACAGCGAACACCACCGATTTTATAGAGACATAACATTATTTTACTGCACACTGCAATAATGTTCGTTTTTAATTAAAATTGTGTAATCAACGTCTTTTCTTTGACTTTGTACAGTTATTTCCTTGGATAAACTCTTGAACGTTAATTTAAATGGGTTGTTTTAAATGTAATTCAAAACTCAATAAGATATATTGCTGTTTTCATGGCGTAGTTTCCAGGAAACAATTTGATTGCCAAAGTGTCTCACTGTGAACAAAGCTGCGAGAGCTGCTGATTTCAAAATTCGATTACTTTTGAGATTCTAAATTTGATGAATAATAAGTTAAATATCTGCTATAGTTCTTAACAGATTCCAATTCATTTTTTGAATTTCAGATTCACGTCAAACTCCAAACAGATTTTTGATAGCAGTATTTCGGGTGGGTAGATGTGGTACATAAGTAATGATGAGCAACAAGTCGGTACACGAGGTAGCTGGCTCGCAAAACCTCACAGTGATACCGTTTATTATTCACTTTATGCAGAGCAAAACTGCAAATTCATCATCCTATATCCAACTACGTTGAGGTCCGCTAATTGTTCTCGTATATCTGGTTAGACTGGAAGCTAACATCAACACAGTTGGGAAAAGGCTGATGATATGTTCATACATGCCTTGTTCCAGAGGCATAGTCAGAAACTACAGAACGAAACTACAGGTGGTAGGCACTACTATTTTATTCCGGGTCGATGAGCAATATAGCCAGTGAAGTTACTGAACATATGAGACAACAACTGTGATCTGAAGATGATAACGCGTTAGTGATAATACGCTGTCGCTGGCGTCTATAATAGGCTACAGCTACTGCATACTATTATGCACAGCGCAGATGATTTTTTATGACACTCGAAAATAAAGTTTAAGTCTATTGATATGAAGGCGAGTATACGCCATAATTTTTAAAATATTTTTTTCGAGTATCATAAAAAGACGCTCGCGGATGCGATGCTTTCGGTCTGCGCTGACCCTTAGGCAGCCCGTATGCTTGTCATCTTATTACATAAAAACCTACAAAACTACCACTTGCTACGCTATTCTTGCATAGTCTATATACTGGTCCGTCCACGTTCATGCATATTGTCATAGACACGCGCCGGTGGCGAACACTGTGATAAGTATAATTGAGTAATATGGAGGATATGGCTTGGGTTTTTCATACTAATAGGTACATAGTGTACCTATTAGTATGAACACACACACATTAGACAAGTAGAATCACTGTCGAATTTAAAAAAAAGACTTCGACAGCATCTAATTGATGCACAGCGGGAGCTAGGCAACGTGGAAGCGAATTTGTCGATTATATTATAAAAAAAAAACATTATAAGTACTATCATTTCTAAATTATGCTACACAATTATTACATAATTAATTTATTATTTATTATTATTGACTCATATCTAAAAATTCTGTGCTGTGCTACAATAAGCGGCAACTTAATAAGTTATTTCAACCCAAACCCAAATGAATTTTATGCAATTTTGTGTGTGGTTTTTGTTTTATCTTCGCTGTGTTAATTTTTTGTTTGTTTGTCTTATTTAATTTCTGATTGACACCCGTGAAACACTAGGGCTCCAGATGAAAACCAGCGTCAAGCACTAATTGTGTTTGGCATTATGCTGATCTGGAGACCCATTTGGCCCAGCCGTGAGACACATGCATAACCTTTTTAGTATGTCTTTATTTATTTTACACTTTATTTTAAGTGTTGCATGTTTATAGATTTTATTTTCATTTATGTGTACTCTTAAGGTCTCACATGTTTTTGGCCAAATAAATATCTTTTCTTTCTTTCTTTCTTACCTATGTCATGTCACCGCTACCACATACGATTAACCGGGGTGAATCGGGACAAACTTTTAAAATTGATTTTCAGCTTTAATTATTATAGTTTGTTGGAAATAAGGGACCCTAGTTGTTCCTAAATTAAAATAAACCATTAGAAGACCTTGTTGGAAGCTATAATAATTAAACCTGAAAATCCCTTTCAAAGTACCGTCAAACGGGGTAATTTTCAAACTGGAACATGAGGCTAGAAGTAGGTACAATAGGTAGATACTTCCTTGAATAAACTTATAAAAACGGATTGGATAAGAACTTTTCTCCCAAAATAAAAAAGTATGACGATAAAGTAACTACGTTCCCTCGACCTATTAAGGAATCTACGTCGTGTCCCATAAACTAAAACACATAACAAAGAACAGCCAATCTAGAGCGAGATTAAACTTTTATCGACCAATCACGTCTAAGTATAAACGACATTAGCCAATCAGAAACGTTTTGAGACGTCAGGAAAGTACGCTAAAATTTAATGAGGCCGAAGGGCCTGGAGTTTCATTTATTTAGGTACGGATCGGAGCTAAGAGTAAGAAAGAGACTATCTAGATAAAATCTAGACTCAGTATTTCAAGCCTTGGTAACGGAAACTGAAAGACCCGTGGTAAGTTATGACTACGCTGTTCAATCGATCTGCAAGGTTAAGCTATGCTAGATGCGGTCAATCTGTGGATGGGTGACCATTATTAACACGTCGAGAGTCGTCCGTGCCCATGAGAGCACGTAAAGCCGTTGGTCCCCGTTGTCGTGCGAACATCTAAGACAAACATTAGTGTTAGTCAGAAGCCCATAAAGCTTGACAACCAGTCTAACTTCAGGATATCGGTATTGCCCGAAATTGGGCTGTGGTCTGATATCAGTCGTTTCGGGTAAAATACTGATATTCAGCAGCATCTGGGGCCTTACCACGAAGTGATAACGCGATGATCTTTAGTTTGTGTGAAAGGGATGGCGCTATACAATGTGTAGAGCCGCATCCCTCCCTCTCAATCGCAAAAACACTTCGTGGTACGGCCTCTGGTTAGACTGGAAGCTGATTCCAATTGGGAAAAGGGTTGCAAGATGATGGTTACGGAAAGTTAGTAAGAAAGTGATCAAGAAATATCTGTCGCCGAGAGAAGAGAGCTGTAAATTCTCCAAACGTCATGTGGTGAGGTTATATTACAATGATACCTTTTAATTGCCTGTAAAACAAAGGTAGTTAGAATACACCTCTCAACAACTTAGGCTGAAAGCCGACCCCAACATAATTTGAAAAAAAAAAAAAAACTAGGATGTTGGTAAAAGTTTCCAAGAATAAAATCTATTCTCATTTATTTCAACCAAATGAAAAGCCAGGAAAACGACCTCCTTTTTCTACCGACGTATTATTAAAAGTCGAACCGTCTAGAACAAAAGGTGGTCTAGTTTATTATTCCTTCGTATCATTACAGACAGCTAGTGATTACTACATATAATATGTATGAAACGGCAGGAACCCGACAGGTGAAATGTATGAACGAAAATTACTTAATAGGCTTTATGTACACGTATTCCTTTAGGTAATGACGTGGAGAATCGCAAAGACAATTTCCACTGCCTTATTTCTTTGTAATGTTATATTTATAAAGAAATAATAAGTATTTATGTTTCGTCCGTTTGACGCACAACTATATCATACACAAAATAAAATTATAAAAACTAACTAAAATATAATATGCAAAAATTATATCAATGGCAACACTGCCAAAATTTAAGTCTCAACTGGTTATGTACCGAGGTTCCGTTTTTTCTAATCCCATGAGAATTGCCAGAATCTTATCTTAGTGTTCGCTTACGTTACATATGGAACTACTGTGTAAAATTCCATGCTTCGGGATTCGCCTTTTTAAACTGTATTGCTGTCAGGTTTTATTAAAAAGATATAGTTTTGTGCTAAACAGGTCAAACTCCCCTCATTAGTCTGATCCGGACTGCCGATTTTATTACCAGGCTAGCATAAGTGTTATTGGCTTTGTTATGAAATTATAGGTTAATTTAAACCTACCGGGAGCTAAATATATCGCCAAACATACTTTAGTATGCCCCTGGCATACTAAAGTATGTATAATGTACTGTTTAACCTAACCTAACCCTTTGGGGAATACAGGCGTGATGGTATGTTGTTAGATATGGTTTAGTACTAAAAACTCAAAAGTTAATTGATTCACTTCGGCGTCAATTTGTATGTGCTTTTATTTATCTCTGATACTGAGAAGGAAATAATCTTGAACAATCTGATCAAAGACTTTTCTGTACCTAGGTCAGGATTTAATGGTGCAGAATAATGCACAACATTCGAGAGTAGATCCTTGAGATATGTAACGGTAGAGTAGTAGGTTGTCAAGAAGTTTCGTGGCGAACTTGTTCTTGAATCCCATGGCCCCAACCATTGGAAAAGCGAAGCTAGGAAGGAAACTACGGTTATTAGTCGGTACGAGACCGAAATACGATCCATGAGGATTATAGGTACCATAGAAATACCATTCAAAATGCAAAAATAATATATTTAGGGCAATGTTAAGAATCAACTGACAGCTGGAAGTATTTCAAAAAGTATAACATTTTAACTTTGTCATACCTGTTTATTTTAGTTGTCATGTTTGTAAAATATAACGAACACTTTATTTCCACGCTTATCAGACGGAGACAGTCGTAGCAGACGCGATGACACTATTATACACTTACATTACTCTAAAACTGCATTAATGAGAAAAAGTGTTTTCTGTATGGCTCCTATTATACAACACGCTTCCGAAATTTTTCTAAGGAGCAGAATACCCAGTATATCAAAAAATAAGCTAAGCTTATTGTACAATGAAACAAAAATTGCAATTCCAATATTCCAAGATATAATAATCTTAGAGTCAAAAACCAATGTTAATTTAAAATAAACATAAATACTTAATAATTTTTAAACAGGGAAAGCATACTACAGTATATTAGATTTTTTGAACGATACAACTGAAGTAAAATAGCAAATCTATGGATAAGGACATTGTTTTGTGTAATTCTAAGGTTCTGTTTTGATAATTATACCTAATTGTAAGCCGACATTGTAATTTCACATGATTATTTGTACGCCACAAAGGCTATTTTCTGTGCTTTTAAGAACCTGCATTCCTTTTTTAAACATACACATGTTTGCACAAATAAAATATCTTATCTCATCTTAAAGGCTTGGTAGGGTCAGTGTATTTCAACTCTTGGATTTTTAGTCAAAGATTCCAAGGTAATGCTATTTTATGTTAAGTCAAATATAGCGATTCGGGTCATGAAAGCCGGAATGAGGTCAGTTCAACATAAAGTTTAAAGGTAACGACAGAAATGGAAACTTCTGGAACACCTATGAATATGGAACGTGATTGTGCTAAAATTGACTTTTAGAACAAGGTAATACAATAAAATTTAAATACCCAGACACACTAAATGTTCATCCTATAAATATTTGTGTCTTGTGGGAATCTAACCACGACCTCGTGATCAGCAATCCGAAACTCGGACCACTAGACCATAGACCACTGCTGGACCCGGGTCTCCTCTTAGAATGAGAGGGATTAGACTATAGTCCACTACTCTAGCCTAATGCGGATTGGCAGACTTCACACACCGTCTCTCTCACAAATCTCTAAGGTATGCAGATTTTCTCATAATGTTTTCCTTCACCGTTTAAGCGAGTGATAGGTAATTAATTATTTCGTAACGTCAGAGATGCGTGTCTTGGATTCGTACTCGAGACATTAGACTTGGCAGTCCAACGGTCATATCACTAGGATATCACTGCTTTTTCAATTTTACCTATAATTACCAGCCCTTATTAGGTACAAAGAAACGAATAGAATGTTCCGGAACCATAATGTAGCCACTCTTAATAAATAATTCCTTTGTTAACGATAAATTGAGCGTAAAATATTAATGTTTCTAGAGAATTCCGTGTAAGTACTTGTTGCTAATAGGATTATTTCCCCTCCAGCTATCGATCTTCTCGTAATCTGGTCTATTTTCGTTTGCAGCCCGTGGTTCCCGTTATGAATGTTTAAAGCCTTGATTCGCTTTGAAGTCTAGATTGGTATAATTACAGATACTCGTATTGGAAGTAAAGCGTTAATATTTTATCGTGAGAAGTGTGGCGTGTGTCAAATCAGTGTCGCCAGGAACTACGATATCGATTAGGTTATTTCGGATTTGAGGACCGTTCGTTCATAGTAGCTAGTGCATATCGACAAATATTTGTATGGAGACTACTTTGTATTTTGGGGTCCCAGAACCACACTACACTAAATATGCTCAATATAAAGAAAGATTTTTTTTTTATAAATCGCCAATGTTTTCATACTTTTCCTTGCCAACCCGTAAGTGTTTGATTAACCTGATAGCTTTTTCTCATTAACCTGGTCACCTCTTTTTCTGCATTGATTTTTTCGAAAATCTGTTTCTAGAGTGTATCTTTTCTTCCACAAAATATCGATCAGGAGATGGTGCTCTATCAATTAGGAAAGCTTACTTAACAAAAATAAAAAAAAATAAACATTTTTGCGAAAGACCCAAAAGGACAATGTTTGGGCAAAACTTTGCCTTTTGAGGCAAAAGATGGCTCTTACCTCAAAAATTACAAAGCTGGTATGGAACAGCTTTGACATGAAAAGGCATTTGATTTTGCAAGCTCAATCATTTATCGTATAGCTCAACCATTTCATTAGATTGTCATTACTTTTTGAAGTTGTAGGCTCTGCTCATACTCAGAATTCATCTGGGGTGATGCGGTGATATTAGGTACCCCTGACGACCACTGTACTACGAATATGGTAACATTGCGAATATTCTGCCGCTAAGCAATCATTTGCAAACATTATTGTATTCCAGTTCAAAGGGCAACGTAGCTAGTGAAATTAGTAGGCAAACGAGGCTAAATAACTTCGTCTTTTTTATACTACTAAGGTGGCAAACAAGCATACGGCCCACTTGATGGTAAGCCGTTACCGTAGCCTATTGACGCTTGCAACACCAGGGGTATCACTCTCATTCAGTCTGCATTAAAATCACGTCTTATAAAACCAATACAGACGACCATAATTATGTTCAAGGAAATACCTTTTTATTTTTGATATGGTACACTAATTTGCCTCCAACGCCGCTTTATCGCTAAATTGTGCCTTTCTGTTAATTAATTATATCAATTTTAATTGTTTTATTGCCCGACAGACGGACGCGTCGAACACTGTTCAATTAAAATTTATGCATGAGATGCCAAGTGGTTAACAGCTGCGGATCGAAAACAGTAGTTTATTTTATTCTATTACTGACATACGTATAGTAAATAAACCATAGTAATGTTTTATTTACTATACGAAATAATTTCGGAGTAATTAATGAATTAAAACTACTTTTTTACGGATTTTGTCGCGTTATATTGATATTTTATTAATCTCGATGTTTCGGACACTTTACAACGTCTACGGTAGGGTAGACTGAGGTGGTGGACGTCTTGATTTTAATTGAATAGAATCTAGAACAGGATTCCAATTAGGTAAAGGGAAAAAGGTAGTAAAGGGTTCAAAGCGTAGGGATTAATAATTTTTAATATAACGCGTCAAAATTCGTAAAAAGTAGTTTTATTTGAGTGTACCTGTGTCTAATATTCGCGTCAGTGTCAGAAATATCTTTTAGATGAAGTTTCTCTGAGATGTTGCATGTTCCAAATATTTTTTTTTAAATTATTGATGGGATTCTATTAGGTGGTGTTATTTTCCCGAAAATCATTTTAAACTAAATTAGGTATAGCTACTACTACTGTTTTTAGCGTTGTGTATTTTTTTATTAATAAAATATACTGTCAAAGACCTCAAAGTTTCATCTCAAATCTAATTTAGTGTGACATGTCGAGGACCTGACCCATAATAGCCGCATGTTAACCCTTCAACTTCGGCCGCTATTTCAGTAGTCGATCGATTTTGGCTAAATTAACTTTGCCCGCCTGCCTGACCCAATAAACCGGGAATATAAATAAACAATACAATATTGCTCAAGTATATTAACGTGTTATATTAACTAGAGGAGTCTCCTGCAGTTTATTAATGTTCGCGCTTTGAACACATACCTACTATGAAAAAGTGTACTTTGATAACAGACGCCAGTATGTTGAATATTTACGATAATTTAAGTAAAAGTATTACAGTCAACAATGATGAATCATAATTAATTAGTGTACGTACAAACCGTTATACAGATGTACCAGAGAAAATGTGTGTATTCAGATAAGTACGTAGCCTAATATTTATATTTATTTTTTTAGAACTCACATCGAGGTCACAACCGTCGACATGGCAAATTATCTCAAAGAGATTCCAATAAGCACCTAAAGTAAATACACCGATGATTTCCTATGATGTGTATGCAAATATTTGCAAGGTAGGTAAATATGAGAGTTACTTACTTGCCGAACAGCGGGTGCCATAAGTGGAAGGACGCCGGATCGTGCGGGTGTGGCGGCATGTGCGTCGGTGGCTCGCCGAGCGGCGTGGTGCTGCCAACTTCGGGCTCCTCGCGGCGCCGGCCCATCGCCGCCGCAGCTGGATTGGGACCGCGCCGCGCCGACGACGAGGCCGGCACAGCTGCACTTGGCTCCAACAAATTATGCAACGATTTAACACTGATCCGCGGCCGCGGCGACTCTTGCGACCCAGTTGAACTACTCCTCGGATGTGACTGAGCTTCGGAATGCTTCATAGATTGTAAGTAATTGTTGTTCGGGTAGTACGTCGACGTTGGGCTTTTTTGTGGCCCGCTCCTCGGCGACCTCTGACTACTCATCATATTAGCATTGAAGTACGGTATCTGGAGCCCCGGCAATGGCATGTTCGGCCTTATATTAGGGTTCATTCCTGGGTACATGTTCTGCAGGAATGAATTGTGTTGCATGGCTGCTCGCTGGCTAGCAGTATAGTTACCCATAGGACTAGTTCGCGACGACATATTACTATGTAATTTATTCTGATGACTCTTTGTCGAGTGAACGTATGGATTTTGCACGTCTGACGATTTTGAAGGCATTTCCTTCGCCGGAGGCTCGCTAGGTTTGGTTTGGGCTTGCCTCTGAGATTGTGCTTGTTGATTCGCTTGATTCATAGCTTCCTGCCATAAAAGGAATTGCATTCGATTATCATAGTCCATCGGTGGTACTGGGAAGCCTCCTGGGCCAGCAAAACGGGAATTAGGGTTGTTAAACATCTGCGCTAATTCCGGGTAAGTCGGCCCAGTATAACCGGCGGAATGTAGAGCTTTTACAAAATCCATATTTTGATTGCACGTTGCCATTTGGATATATGGTAGCCAGAATATTTGGTTGAACGCGGCCGAAGTAGCTGCGTCGATGTCACCGGCTAAAGCGTCCATCGATGGTATCGGTTTGGGTTGAGTAGAGTTAATTTGATCAGGATGAGGTATTCCCATTGGATTTTCACAATTTGTTGTACTTGGCGTACTTTTTGGCGTAGGTGGCTTTGACTCTTTTTCCCCCGATCTGTCGTTCAATATTATATTTTCTAATTGCGCTATTGTTACGACATGTACGTTCGGATCCTGCAGTACATGCGGGTAAGAAAATGCTGCCGGTAAGCTTAGCTCGGGATAATTCTTTAACATTAAGGGAATTTCTATCCCAGGACTTGATATGATAGTTTTCATCTTATGTTTAGGGACGAATATGGGATCGGGTAAGTTGAAAGTGTTATTCGATCTTAGACTATGCAGTTGTTCTAGCGGACTGAGTTTACTCATTTTCTCAATAAATTTTTTTGGTAACTCGAACTTTTTCACCTTCGTCTGAGTCTCCGTTATTTGTTCATCTCGTTCACACATGTTGAACACCTTGTTTATTTTGGCCGAGTCTTCGGTCGATTCTCGTCTTCCTTTTTTCTCTTGGGGTTCGCCAAACTCTTTATTCAGCTTTCTTATCTCATCCGAGCAGCTCGTTATCGTTGGACTCGCAGATTTTCTATGTTTACCTAAGTTTAATGGTTCACATTGCTGCTTCGTAATGGTCACTTCGGAAGTGTACATCTTAGGCGAGGGTGAAGACAGGAGAGTTTCTAAAAACAATGATTGTTTGCTTTTTGATTGTGGCATTGTAAATATCTCTGGCGAGGATGGCACGGCTGGGATGCCACTCGGCTGGGGTGACTGCATCGCATCTGACTCTCTCGACGGCGCTCGCGGTATGTCTATTCTTCTCGGCGATGCATGGGGGGTGGGTAATCTTCTTTGCACACTCAGATCTTTAGGTATGTCGTCGCTTCTTTCCGATATATTATCTTCCATGGGGTTTGTGGTTTCAGCAACGCTAGCGACCACGCGACTAGACTTTGTATTATTTTTAATACTGAGATCTGTGGCCACCAATTCCACGGTGTTTGTTGGATCGTCTAAATCTTTGCTTGAATCAAGCATAAAATCTATGCTTACATCTTCCTCTTTTATGGAAAAATTTTCTTCAGCTTCACACGCATCAGTTTCTAATTTAAGGGTAATGTTGTCGGTGACATTTTCTTTGGAGTCTTCAGCAGTCTGCGTTGGTATTTCACTAGGTAACGTTACTTCACTTTCATCAGGTAACGTTTGAAGTTTCTGCTCCTCCAAAGGTGCAGTTATATCAGGTACTTGTTCAGTATACATTATGTCGGTATTATCAACATCGTTTTGTAGCCTCTTCGTGACATTCTGATCATATTCTAGATGGTTAACTTCATTAGCTTCTTGCTTGTCTAACGTGTCTAGCGCACACTCACTTGGCGCGTCTGTGGGCGCAAACACTTCGTTCGTCATGTAGGTTTGCTCGATGGCTTGTTGTTGGTCCCCTATGTGGTGCAGATGCAGGAGACCCTGCGCCGCCGTTATACTGCTTCGACTCGGCGACTCCAACGACTGTTCAAGCCGGTCGATTATGTCGGCTACAGGCGCCCCTCCAAGGAGTATGTCATCTTCCTCCTCATGATAGTCACCAGAACTGTGCACCAGATTCGCTAATTTATCTAACGTTTGCCCGAGAATCTGATTATCTTCACAACCTTTCTCAACGAGTGACTCTAGTAGTGCCTCATCGTGAGGCCCACCGAGCTCGGGCAAGTAGTGTGCTTCACTAATGGTCTCGAATAGATCTTTGTGTACACCCATATCGTTATGAAAAATATCTTCTTCAGCAGCGCGCTCCGGTGCGTGCGTCTTGCGCTGCTCAAAGAACATCTCATCAGGCGGTTTCGGTTCACCGAGCTCGAACGACATGACGTCGCGTACGACCTCTTCCGGCCCAGGTAGGAAGGGATACTGCTCTGCCCCCGAATGCAGCTCCAGATCGAGTACCTCTTCGCCGCGCTGCTGGTTGAACTCCAGTTCTGCTACCGCAAGCAGGTTGTCGAGTGGTGTGGGCTCGGGTGGCGAAGGCGGCGAGGGCGGCGAGGGTAGAGTGGACGGCAAGTCAGCCGGTATACGCGTCACTGCGATCGTATGCGACGGAATGTGCGACTCCAGGTCAGGCGCGCCCCAGTTGGGCGCGGGCGCTGGTACTTCCGTGCGCCTCCGCCGGGGTCTACCGGGGCGCCGGCGCCGGCGCCGCTCCTGTGGAACGCTGGTCTCCGGAGGATCTTGCGCCGGAGCGCTTGACACAACGATAGAGTCAAAGATTTTAGTGCGCGGGATTACACGCCAGCCGGTCGGGGTACGCGAGATACGAATTCGGTTACGCGGATCGTAATCTTCACAGCGGACCTCTTGCACGATGCCGTCGCGCTGATGCGCCCACAGGAATATGGGGCGCAAGTGCGGTGCGGGGTGCGCGGGCGGTGGGGCTTTCTCGGCTAGGTCGCGACAGGCCAGGCTGCGCGCGCGGCGCCGGCCAGCGGCAGGTACGCGGGGAGGGTGGGGGGCACTGCGGCTTCGGCCAGCAGCGGCATCGGCGCGGGGGCGGGCGGCGCGAGGCTCGCCGCCGCCGCCGGGCGCCCGCGGAGACACTCCGGTGCGCCGCACCACGGGTTCAGGCGACGACCGCGCGGACGCGGCCCCGAGGCGGACTGGCGGCCGGCGCGCGCGAGCCCCGCCCCCCGCCGCCCGCCGCTCCCGCCCCGCGCCCGCCCCGCCCAGCGATCGATCGCCCGCCCGCTGCACCCGCCGCCTGCACCCGCATGTAAACACAGCGCGCACCCCGGCCCCCGCCGCGACGTTGAGTTTACGTGGCCTCATTAATCTTAAATCCATATCTGCGGCGCGCGGAGTACGCACGGCACGCCCCCGGCCGTGCACCCGCCGGCCGCCACACACGTGCACCGGATCACACCGGACACAGCATCTTCACCGAACCGTGACACTTGCATTACACACATAAGTTTTCCAGAAGCACCCGGACGCAACGTTCTGGTCTTTCAGATATATACGTCAAAACAGTACGCACTCAGATAAATTCTACGTAAAAAATAAATTTGATAAAAAGGATAGGCAGCGCTGGGACATGAAAGGGGCGTTATTATGTAAGGCTGTCATCAACATCCTTCAAATCAAGCGTGTTCATCCGCGGTTACAGGATGTCCGTACTGTACGCGCGATCAATACGCGCGCAAAGTGGTGCCATCTTTCCGTACCACCGCTACACTGTATCACTGGCGACTTGGCCCGTTGCCTGTGTACAGGTTTTCATACGAATAAGGTAGATGGAGGTAATTTAGACACAAGTTTATTTTCAAAATTCTAGCTGCCTGTTGTCGATAAAGTCGAAGTAAAATTAACTCTTAGAAGTTAGAAGACTAATTATTATTAGAAGTTTTCTTGTTGGACGTAAACATAACACCGACCGTAACTTTGAGTCGGCGCTTGAGAAAGGATGGAATTTCTGTAGCTTTAATATCGCGTTTATCCACATTTAATATCTTGTATAATTCATGCGGCGACAATTAATTATCACTAGCTTAAACGGTGAAGGAAAACATCGTGAGGAAACCTGTGAAGTTTGCCAACCCGCACAAGGCCAGCGTGGTGGACTATAGCCTAATCCCTCACATTCTGAGAGGAGACCCGTGCCCAACAGTGGGGCAAGTATGGGTTGACTATGACGGTGCTCCTGGTTAGAGATGAGATGATGCTATGACAAAATTATTCATGCCGCGACTGCTTGTCCAGCTGGTAACTTCACTTCTCACGATTTTACATTGGAAAGGATAATTGGTTTGGCAAAAGTAGGTATAAAGAAATTGTTTTCTGGATCGGAGGAGTTCTAAAAACTTCTGGGGTCGATTAGGTATTCTAGGGTTTTCAGTTGCAAATTCAAAGCAAACAAAATCTAGGATAATATAAGAACAAAAGACAAAAATCTAAATAACCATCGTAATTTGTAAAAGGAACGAGGTCACAAATAAATAAAAAATCCAAAAACGTTTGTTCTTATTTTATATATAAAATCTATAAGTTAACATTACACTATGTATAAGATACGAACATTACATAATCATTATATATTAGGTGACTAGATAATAAAATTGTGAATGACACTGGAATTATTTATTTATTCTTAATGTACAAAAAGTGTACAAAGGCGGTCTTAATGCCTTAGGCATTCTCTACCAGACAACCTTTAGGTGGTGCAGAGACGATCATGGTAGATGCACTAGATGTGAGAGATATTATGAAGTATTTGTAAGAACCCTAATTATAATTTTCTTCGATATTTAAAGTATTATATTTAGGTTTTGATGTGAATTGATAAATTCCTTAAATATGCTGTGTTATATATGCGACAGGTAGGTCCATTTTCTTTTTATAGTACCTACGGAAATTCCGGCAGCAGGGTATGTTGGACTCTTATCAACTAAACACCGCACTTTCCTTAACTTGCCCTATAGTAACAGCGCGTGGCAGATTCCACGGATTCCATATCCGTGAATTTCGCCACTACTATGAGAGGCTGTGGTCCACCTGTTGCTGGACTCCTTCAAGCGACAAGGCCTTATCTCGTATTCTAATTGGAAGCAGCTACGGAATTAATAGATAATATACCAACTTCAATCAGAAGGCCAATTTATTTTTTGGTAATTTAAAATATAGTTACATAAATACATACACTCACGCCTTTTTCCCATAGGGGTAGGCAGAAACTAAAGAACGCCACTTGCTACGATTCTTGCATACTGCTTTCGCTTCGACCACATTCATACATCTTGTCATACATACACGCCGGTTGCGAGTAGGTAGGTACTACGCACCTGACCTTTTTGAAGAACCTCACCAATAAGGTCGGTATAAGTTTTTCTAGGGCGTCCCCTCTCGGCGGTTCCACTGACATTCGCCATATAAATCCTTTTTGTTAGTCGCCTTTTATCCATTCTCTCGACATGCCCAAACCATCTCAGCATATTCTTCTCAATTCTCGTCACTACATCGTCTTTTAAGCCGCAACGTTCTCTTATCACACTATTTCTCAATCTGTCATTCCAAGTTACACCGCACATACTTCGCAGGGAACGCATTTCTACAGCATTTATTCTACTTTCATGTTTCTTCTGCCATACCCAACTTTCACTTCCATACATAAGTGTAGGTAGCTACACACCGTTGTGGATAGCCATCCGTGCCTTTTTTGACACCGACTGGTTAGCCACAACCGCATGTATAGCACCATTCACTTTATTTCCCGCATTTACTCTTCTTTCCACATCCGCATCAATCTTACCATCCCTTAAAATATAGTTCCGATCTAGTATCAGTGTAGATATGCCAATTATATTAAAAAAGTCCTACATTTTGAACCTTTTTTAAACAGTATTAGAGATCAAAAAAATTCTTACGGCATATACATAGATTATTTATTTCTAATGTAGATGTAAAAATGGAATGATATAGAAGGTTACTTTTTAAACAGTCACATTGCTCACTAAAGATTTTTCTCTATGGCTACGTTTACAGTTGCATAACAAATACAATTATTGCACAAATAGAAAAAAACACACTGTAATTTTAGCTATGCAAAAAAAAAATGTAATAAATCCAATAGTGAACAATATTGTTGTACGGTCGGGGTCATAAATCCAGTAGCAGTTTCACAAATCTATCGCATCAAAGTAAGTCGCACTTACGACCTTTTTCTATAACAAACATTTTGCACACATACACGATCTCGTTTATTGCACTCTCTCATGGGTTCGATGCGAACAATAATATGAAGAAAACAAAACTATATTGTTATCTTTGTCTAGTATTGACCCCACACACTATCACCTTCTCACAGTTATACTGTTTGACGGGTAAATGTTTGCATTGAAATCACTCACACATGTGTGTATACGCGCAGTACCGTGCAAGCGAATATGATCGTTGACAAGCTACTGGACTTATGGCCAGACTGTACAACCATGGGTTCTGTAGAGAAGAACTGACAAAAAACTCTATACACTCCTTTAAGAACATGAATGTTTCATATGCATCAGTCCTAGTTATTATGTGTACATAGTTAGCATAAGTTTAATGCATTTGATGTAGCTATACTCTTTAAATAAACCAAAATAAGGGATAAAACATGTCTCAAAATGTTACTTGAACAAACTATGTAAATCCAATGACTATACAATGTCTCAATTACTTTCCTTCTTTCTTTTCAATGTCCCTACTGCTAAGATTCGGGCCGCGGGCTTAGTGTCCCATTCTAAGTTTCTTTAGACGTGGAATACATTTCAGAAACGCTGGGCAAATCGGTTCTGCGAATTCAGCCCATTGCCGCTTCAACCTACTACTGGCAGCGCATCTTTTCTGTATCAATCTCTAACGTAATACCTTATAGGTACCATATCATATCAGTCTTTGGTTTTATATTATGCCAATTTATTGTTTTACAAGTGTAAAGACAAAAACTACTGGCCGCCTATTGCCTGATTGCATATTCATCATCAACCCATATACTGTCCCACTGCTGGGCACGAGTCTCCTCTCAGAGTAAGAGGGAATAGGCTATAGTTCACCACGCTAATCTAGTGCAGGTAGGCAGAATTCACACGCCGTCTATAAATCTCGAAAGCATGCAGGTTTTTTCACGTTTAAGCGAGTGATCATTAATTATTAAAACATGATTTCAAAAAGTTCCTCTTACTTTTGCCTTGGATTCGAACTCGAGACCAGTGACCAGAGAGTGAGAGTTTTGATCAGTACCTCTCGACTTTCAATGGCGGTCCATGAATATTTCCACATGGGAGAAAAAAATACGGTATAATAATTTTATTTTTAAGTATATTTTTTCTTCCATCATTAAGATCGTAAATATCAATTGGTAATCGGAAGTGGATGAGAATGCGAGGGCGCAATAATTATAATGAACAAAATTTTTTTAAAAAGCTAAGAACTTCTTGTTGATAATTTCTAAAAATGTTTATTAAAATACTTTAAACTCCTTTCCCTTAAAAGCGTTATTCAACTGTTTCTTTTATCTTTTTTACGCAGTTGGGTTTTTATTACTGGCTACTTCTTGTTTTAGACAATCCTTTATGTTAAAATATCTGAAGCTAAACACCTTTTTTTCTTTCTTTTCAAAATCAATTCGCTACATGACACACATTAATTTGTTTTATCTGTTGAAGTTAGATCAAAAACGTTTACGTGACATTTATTAGTTAACTTAGAATGGGTTATACGGGTTGAAGGACATTGGGGTCAGTTTATGTTCGTGTATCGCCTTCATGAGGTAGAGGGAGCCGACAGAGATGATCAGCGCCGTTCCCACTGTGATCGTGTAGTAATGCTCCATATTGCCCACCGGGATGGGCCACACTAGTGTGTCCGTTAGCTGAAATTGACGAAATTTCCTTTAATGTGACGTCATTTTAAGTATACTTACTATGTAATTAAATTTTGGGGTTTATGGGGAGCTCCGTGGGCCCAAGTTTGCTATTTCAATGGTACCTATCAGTGGTGCTAGCATGAAACTATTGACATCGTTAAAATATCGATTTTTTTATTGAATTACATTAAATAGTTTTTATTCGTCAAATGCTTTATTGACAGCTTCTAAATGTCATCGTTAAGACAATTTCATATAAACAGACATAGATTATAGTATACATAGACATTTTATATCACATATAGACATAGATTTTCTGATATTCCTTAGCATGGAAACATAGATTCTAAGATTATATCGAGACGATAAAGAAATATCTATCCTTAAATTTGTATCGTATCAATATTTTTAACAATTTGATCCATGCCAGCACGACTGAATTGTCGAATAACACTGAAGACTAATAAAATAACAAGCATGCTTGAGGCCTTGTCGTAATGTATTCGGAACATTGGAAGGGAAATATTTTTAATATTATGAGCTAAATATTTCTAGGAGGGACGAACGACAGAGACGACTTGAATGTTTCCGAGCGGTATAAGTACGGTGAGGGCATACTTATCTAACGATTTAAATCTTTGGTGACATGAAACGCTGTATCGATATCTTCGTAAATTATTATATTTTTATTTACATAATGGCTTTGTTATGGTTTAAATATCAATAGATTCATATTTATTTTTATTATTTCAATATTACTGGGCCCGGTCATTCTTTATGACAATTTCTAGAAATTCTGACATCATATTCGTGCTGATTCCTTACAAAATTCTGAGATAAATCAATGTAGTTTCGAAACTTTGAATCGAAAATTAGAGAGAGAAACATATGGCTATACAATAGGTATATTTGATTAAAATAGCCATACTTAATTAAAATTACACGTCATTGTGTTGCTCTGTTGTTATTCTGTAGCTCAAGTGGTAGGAAAAGGGGCTTTGTCGTGCGGACCGTGTTCATAATTTAATGAGGCAATAGGATGTCGAAATTATGACTATAGAGGCGGATAGTAGATCGGAGAATAGTGTAAACTAATGCAAGTAGGTAAGTATGGAAAGAACGAGTGAAGGATGATTATGAGTAAGAATAATTTATACAATTCCTTACCAACTTCTATCATCTAAGATAACGAAATATTGGATGAAGATAAAGCAGGCCTTAAATCCAAACGAGGCTGATAGAAATGATGAAATATTTGGATCCTACCTTCAGTTCTTACTAATAATTTCGTAACTTTTTGGTATAACTGCAATATTCTTAAAACTGGGGTTGGGAAGTAGGAGATTTTTAGAGATATCCAAAAAGAAATAAGATCTGCGTTTGGATATCTATAAAAATCTCCAGGTCAGAATCAGGTCCAAGATAAAGAATTACTTACCAGAGTGTAAGGTATCTCCTTCCAGCTGCATTTGTCTTTCGAGCCCCCGTTGCAGAGGAAGTTGACGGGAGTAGCAGCCTTGTTGCACATGTCCAGGCGTCGGTCGGGGCAACGGAGGTACAGTTTTGGAGGCCCTATGTTGTTTTTCGCCATGCTGGAATGTGATATAAGATTTGTCAATAGCAGTCGTAGCCCACAAATGGTAGTAAAGGTTAAAATGCTGGGGATTTTCTTCTTAGTTCATCCTCCGAGACATTTTCCAACTAACAATAAATCTAATTCAACATTCAAAATGTACATAGCCTCTTTATATTAAAAGATGAATAAATATGACCTGTATGAATATTTTGTCCGATTCAAATGTATCTTTTTACGGAAATTAAATTAAATTTATCTTTTTGTATGTTTTGGTATTTTTAATTTTAGAGTTATTTAGCGTCGGAAAAAATTTGACCGCGGGCAGGTTCGAACCTGCGTCATCTGGTTAGGTACACCAGACGCTATGACCACTAAGCTCTCGCTCTTGCGGTTGCTTAGTGATCATATTCGCTAAATAATTATTTTATTTTATTTTATTTATATTCGGAAAACTTACAGCTAGTACAATAATTTATAACACTCGTTAAATATAATATTGAAGGCCATTTACAAGTTTTCACATGTAAACATTCAATTAAAAGTTGAAATGTGGTCGATAAAACTTATAGAATTTAGAGTTAGTTCTGTGTAAAGAAACTTTTTATCAACAGATGCTTAAGCTGAGAAACACTGCCATTAAATATATCTAAATCATGTTCACGAGACAGTTTATTGAATAATTATTAAACTAAAGCTTATTTTATCGTATTTTTCGTCTGAGGGAAAAACAATCTTCAAAATAGTGTATCAAACATTGTATTACTCTACTCACCCTCCACCGGCCATGGGTAGGTGATACCGAGCATGTACGGGCAGCCACAAGTACACCTTGCAGTCTTTCACCTTCTCTATGATGTATGTTGTGGTGGGGAATGACTGCTCAGCAGGCAGCTCAATGTTAATGCGGTGCTTGGGCACTGCGTTGAGCTGTAACATTATAGAATATATTATGGATCATTTGATTAGTTAACCTGTTAAGGATCTATTAGCAGATACAATAGAAAATCAATGGTTTCGATCTACTAGAAGGTAATTCTCTTTAATAAAAGTAATGATTAAGAACTAGACAGTGGACTTGTAGGGCCAAGATAACAGTCTAATCCATCTTTGTAGATCTTTACGGAGAGACCTCTTAGGAGTCTTCTGACATACACAGACTCAGGCCTTCTTTCCCAAAGGGGTAGACAGAAATAATACTTATTTCTTATAAATAAATGTGTGATTTTGAATCCTACTCTATATTTTACATAGAAAACTAGTTCTTGTTAACTCTGTTAAAGAAGTTGAGATGGCTTATAATGTAAGGGCAACTTTTATTTCATGATAAACACATACCTTATTATTTCTCCTCAAAGCACTGAGCTCATCAGGGTTGGCAAACACTCCATGCGGCAAAGTCTGGTCTAGTCCTATGACGCAGTCCTTATACAACCAGCATTGATCCTCATCATTATTGAACACTATTCCATATGTTATGTTCCTGAAATTATAAATTTTAATTGTATGAAGCTACATATTTCTCTTCCACTGTAAGAAAGAACCAAAACATAGTTAAAAAATATCCGTCCTCGGCTTAAGAGCATTTCTGTCCTTGCATCACGATAATATCGCCCAAAGGGTGACACATCTCAATGAATTTCTATTTTTCCATAATAATAATATTTTTGCAGTTGCTCTTTTAAGTATTTTGGATTCAAATAGTAAAATGGAATGTAAATAAAATGTGCCTCATTAACCTAGTGGTCCAGTTATGCACTGCTATGCTAGAGGTCCTGGGTTCGATTCTCAGGTTGAGCAAAGTGTTATTAGTAGCAGCTCAGAGTTCGGATGTGTGCCTGGTTAAAGGCAATAGGCTCAACCCCTATTACAGTGAACAATTTATTAGTACATGTCTGTGTAACCCTTAAATCTGCTAAACTGAGTAATTTTCCACATAGATTATATAAATACATGTAGAAGAGTTCGGAGATGGTAACAGTTTAAGTACAACAGTACTTAAACTTAAAATTGTTGCTGTAACAACATTTACAGCAACAATAATACAATCTATTATTCAGTCTCTAAACGGCTCCAGGTGCCCTGCATGATGTGCAGAAGTTTTGTAAATACTATCAGAATACTGGATTGGAAATTTTATAGTGATTAAGTATAATTACAAACTCAATCTGTCTGTAAAATGCCTGTTATAAAAGTCAAAGTCAAAGTCAAAGTCAAAGATATTTATTGCTTAAAACTGTGTACATAAGGTGTTTAACAATTTTTGGTAGGTTTCAACAGTCTACCCAGTCAGGTGTAGCAATATAAAAATATTAAAATCTAATAAACAAAGGTGTCTGTGGTAACAATCTTGAAGACAATAACAATAATTATTTTTTGGCAAAATATTCATGCATATTATAAAATACATTTTTAATTAACCACTTTTTTAAAACTCTCTTGAATAATTTACCATTTAGTTTTTTTAAATCTACAGGTAAGTGGTTATATACTCGTATGGCTGTGATATATGTACTTTTATAATAAATCATATTATGTATATTTGGCAAGTTTAAATCATATTTGTATTTATTACGTACATTGGGTTTAGATATGCACTTAGGACTAAAGAAGTGAATATTTTGCTTGACAAATAAACACAGCTCTAAAATATATATACCAGTTAGAGTGAGGAAACCCTTTCCACAAAAGATGGATCTCAACGATTCAGTGTTTTGCATGTTGTAGATAACGCGTAGGCATTTCTTTTGAAGTACGAATGTGGACTGAACCTCGCAGGAATTACCCCAATATATGACACCGTAAGTTAGAAGGGGGTACACGTAACCAAAATATGCAGATTTCGCAATGTGTAATGAGGTTGTCTCAACTAAAATAGATAAAACATAACAATAACTTGAAATTTTTTTATTAATTTTTTCTATGTGGCCTTTCCAATTTAAGTGTTGATCTATTGTGACACCAAGAAAATTAATTTGTTCTACCTCTTCGATTTTTGTATTTGATTGATATATATTTAGTTGTGATGGTTTATTTTTATAATTTCTGAATTGAATTAACTTTGTTTTTGTAAGGTTTACTTTTAGATTTATCGATTTTAGAAAATAAGTTATATTTGTTAATGTGTTATTTATTTCGGTTCTATATTCGGACTCATTTAAATCATCCTTGCATATAAAAATGGTAGCATCATCAGCATACATAACACATGGATGACTGGTTATGTTAGGAAGGTCATTTACATAAATTAAAAATAATAATGGGCCTAGTATGCTTCCTTGTGGAACACCTAATAATACTTTTCCGAAACTTGATTGAACTGAAACAATTGTTTTAATCGATTTGTCATAAGTGTCAATGACTGTGGCTTGCATCCTGTTATCGAGATAAAATTTTATTAGTTTCTGGCCTATACCTCTGATACCAATATTTTCTAATTGATTCAAAAGTATATCAAATTTAACACAGTCAAAAGCTTTTGACATATCAAGAAACAGCGCTGTACATTTCTTTTTTTTGTTCATATTTTCCCAAATGTCTTTAAAAAGTTTAAAGATTGCTAATGATGTAGTTTTTCTTTTCTGAAATCCAAATTGACTAGTGTTTAGAATATTATAAGTATCCAGAAATTTAGTTAATCTAATATGAATAATTTTCTCGAATATTTTGGAAAAGCTCGGCAATAGCGCAATGGGTCTGTAATTATTAATATAATATAAAAAATATATGGTCAGAAATTAAAATGTTTTAACCTGTTTTGGTTTGCTGTTTCTACTCAAACAATATCTTAAGGTAGCCTGGAATCAATAAGGCCACTCATTATATGTTTTTGGTGTACAATAAAGTATATATTAAATAAATATAAAGCCTTTGATATTTATTTACCTGTGAAAACCTTCATTCTTGAGCACTTGCTTCATCTTCACATTGAAATTACAAGCATTAGCCGAAATATATCCGATGCAAGATAACAAAATAATTACACAATAATTCATGTTTACACTTTGATTTTACAGAAATATATATATTTTATTTAAATGGTTGTATTATACAAAGTATTATGTTCATAACACAATTGGCCAAGAGGTCCTTTTAATATAAATTTAATTTTTAACACAATTTTAAAGTTCTCACAGAAATAGAAAATATTTTTATCTATTAATTATCAATTTTATCCAAAGGTATATTACAGCGTTTCAGAGACAAAATAGACAGTAAAACTAAAATACACACTTGTCGAAGAGAGATTGCTATAGCAAATTAAATTAGTAAGAAGAAGATAAGATTATACATTCGTTTTGTTTGTAAGAAAACCATAACCACAACACAACTCAATCAAAATCTTTAGATCAATAGAGTTTGACATTGACACTGACATACCTTATATGATTATTGACAATTAGAATATGGTGTTGCTATCGCATAAATTTTAAATGAATTTAAAACATTTAAAACTGGCTTAAAAACGTCAAGTTTACTGGGTACCATTTTATCATGGAAAAAGAAATTACATTTTCTTTTTATCATAATTAAGGGCATCCCGATATTTGTTTTATGGATTCTCGCCAGTAGGTAACAAAATTGCACTATTTATATAATGGTGAAGGTGGGTTGGTGTACCTTTTTTTTTTTGTTTAGGGGGGGAAACCTTCAAAAGGCTATCGGTCTATGGGGGTTAGACCGGGGAGTGTGGGATTCTTACCCACTAAAACTACCCCGCTGGCCACCATCAGCACACGGAGGGGGGCACTGCTCGCTTCCTCGAGTCAATACATGTCATTATTTTGACATCTTAAATAATAATAGTGTTTTTTTAATAATATGACTACTTATTGACCGACTATATCGAATTGCTATTTATTTTTGTGCTACTGAGGGTAACAAAAAACATGAAAACATGAATTAGTTGGTGTTTCGGGTGATGTTTATTGCTACTAAATACCCCTAATAATATATTCTCAACTAGTTTATTGTATAGAGGAAATAATATAATTATTAAAATTTATTTACTACTTTAGCTTGTGGTTGTAACCTTACATTTTACAGCTTAGACTTAGTGATACTTAAACACTCCTATATATTAGCACTATTGTAACTTTATTACACTCACTTCGATCGATTGGACTGCCAAGTCGGGCTCGAGCTCGAATCCAAGGCACGCACCTCTGACTCTTCGAAATCATGTGCCTAATAATAATGAAGTAATACCTAATCACTAGGTCAAACGGTGAACGAAAATATCGTGCGAAAACCTGTATGTTTAGAGATTTTCTCGACGGCATGTGTAGTCTGCCAACCCGCACCAGGTCACCGTGGTGGACTATGGCCTGAACCCTCTGAATCTGTGAGAGGAAACCCGTGCCCAGTAGTGGAGCAGTCTATGGGTTGATGATGATTATCACTCATTTACCACTAGTCTACAACTATTACGCCACTTTTAGCTCTAAAATCGTGGTTATAAAAGTGATCATTTGTAGAAGTATTTTCATAGTAAAAAAATAATTGTTTAATAATGATAATAGGTATATAATGATTCCTCAAACTTTTCGGATGGTTATGAGGCAATTAAAAATTAAACTGAGGTTGCAGTTGTTTGAGAAATATGGATTTGCATACCATATCCAAGAATAATATTGTACAGAATCTTTCAAATTTATTTGATAGATTTTCAACTTTAGTGCCAAGGCACAAGGTTCATTTTCAATTGGGAACATTTGACAGTTTTGGATAGGTTGACCTGCTGGCGTGTATGTTTTTTTTTCTATGGGAACAATGTTACAAAAGTTCAATTTTAAATAGTGACAGTACAGAGTCACTATTTAAAATTGAACTTTTGTAACATTGTTCCCATAGAAAAAAAAACATTGTTCCCGCGAATACATATCATTCAATATTCATTCATTCATTTTCATTCAGTTTGCGGGTATGTTTATGTTCCATGTAATATGGGGTGAACCTATTGGGAACAAATCCTGTTACTGCGAATTACCATAGAAAAACCCATTAACCGAGTCGCGTTATCGACCACTTGCCTAATGAGGCAGTATCTACCTTTATTTTATAGTACGGAAAATCAAACTAAGCAGAGCTTGTAGACAAGGGATATAATACTTGTGTACTTATTTTTGTAAACACTTAGGTACACATGTTCATTACCTATATGTATATTAGTGTCCTGTGGCGATAAGCAGTCCGATACTCGAACCAATAGACCACAGTCTGAAAGAACAATTTACAGAATTTATATTGTTAAATTGATAAATTATAAGCAGTGACAGCCTAGTGGTATGACCATTGGACTGCCAAATCGAAGATCTCAAGTTCGAATCCAAGGCCCGCACCTCTGACTTTTCTGTGCATATTAATAATTAATTATCACTCACTTAAACGGTGAAGGAAAACATCGTGAGGAAACCTGCATCCCTTAGATATTTTACTCAACGGTTTGTGAAGTCTGCCAACCCGCACTAGGCCAGCGTGGTGGACTATAGCCTAATCCCTCTCAATATGAGAGGAGACCCGTGCCCAGCAGTGGGACAGTATAGGGTTGATGATGTGATATTTGTTATATTAATGACATTATAGAATTAATAAGAAAACAGCATAACATATATTTTATAGGTTTATTAGAGTCTACGACGCCAGCTCAATTTGTTATGTAATTAATTAACGTTGCCTGGTAGTTATAATTACAATACAGAATAATTGCAACTAATTTCTTAATTAATAGTAGCCAATCAGAAGGTACGAAACAGCTTATTATAAATAGTTAAGTAACACAACGACCTAATACGAACTTAATAAAAATAACCTTAAAAATGTAGGCTCATTAAATGCGATTAAATGCCTCATTATCCTAGAGGTCCTAAGCGTGACTGCAACGATAGAGGTCTTGGGTTCGATTTGAGCAGTTTTATTGGGTTTTTCTATGAAATCTCATTAGCCAATCAGAAGGTACGAAACGGCTTATTATAAATAATTAAGTAACGACGAACGATAACCTTAAAAATGTAGGCTCATTAAATACGATTAATTGCCTCATTATCCTAGAGGTCCTAAGCGTGACTGCAACGATAGAGGTCTTGGGTTCGATTCGAGCAGTTTTATTGGGTTTTTCTATGAAATCTCATTACCAACTCAGACTTTGGATTTGTGCCCGGTTAATGGCAATAGGCTCACTCTCTATTATCTGGCACCTAAATATACTGGCTGTAAATGTGGGTGTATATTAGAACACCTCTGCCTAACTATGCCTTATTATACATCTACATACCTATTATCCCACGGTAATAATTATACTATTCATATAGAAGTTACAGACTACCTCATCAGCCCAGTGACTGTGTAAGTGCGACTGCTATGTTAGTGGCCTAGGGTTCGATTCCCAGATCATCATGACCCATATACTGTCCCACTGCTGGGCACGGGTCTCCTCTCAAATTGAGAGGGATTAGGCTAAAGTCCACCACGCTAAGCGGCCTAATGCGGGTTGGCAGACTTCACACATTATCGAGCAAAATCTCTTAGGCATGCAGGTTTCCTTACGATGTTTTCCTTCACCGTTTAAGCGAGTGATAATTAATTATTATTAAGCACATGAATTTGAAAAGTCTGAGGTGCGTGCATTGGATTCTAACTCAAGACTTTAGACTTGCCAGTCCAGTGGCCTTATCACTAGGCTATCACTGCTTCCAGGTCAAGCAAACTGTTATTGTTTTTCTATCTCAACTTTACCACAACGAGTTATTGCGATTGTAATGTGATTGAGAGGGAGGGATGCCGCTCTACACATCAAATAGCGCCATCCCTTTCACACCACCCAAAGATGATCGCGTTATGACATTGTGGTAAGGCCTGAATTTGGATTTGTGCCTGTTTAATAGCCCCATACGTTTGCGAATTCTGACTGTAAGTATATTAGCACCTCTGTCTAACAGTGTATGTTACTTACAGAAAGTAATGGGAAGTATGAAGAATAAATAGAATAATACACAGTAGGTGCCTAAAGTCTCTTGAATCCTGGGTGTTATGGACTGGAAATGCAATCTTGGTATCGCTGCTGGATTGAGAGGCTCATTGAAATAAATATAATTTATCATTTACATATTTTTTTAAATAAGTATCTTTATGAAAGTTAAAGTGGTAAGCTCTGCTAATGTTGCTGAGTTTGTCTGTTCATACCAATGTTTTGCCAATTTATTCTGCCGCTAAGTAACAATGTGGTAACATTATTGTGTTCCGATTTGAAGGGCAATGTAGTCAGTGAAATGAGTGGACTTAATAAGTGCCATATTATAAGACTTAATAACTGAGATCTCAAGAGGACCACACGCGAGTGATACCACTGTGTTGCTGGCTATAGGCTGCAGCTGCCACTTCTCATCGGGCGGCCCGTATACTTGTTTGTCATCTTATAACAAAAAAAATATTAAAGCTACTGTGTTGACAGACCGCAGAAATCGCAGAATAAATACTTCATTGTACAGTTCCGTCAGACAAAGTTATGTAAAGGGTCATCATAACCTTTTCTGTTCGAGCCCATAGCATCAATGAGAAATATCTTCAACAATTCCTAAAGCGTTTGTACCCTTCTACACTACTTACATTGCGACTTTACTACGGGGCAATGACTCACTCAATTCTCGTAATCAAATCACAACATTGCCCCTCTCTTTCGTTCTGCACGCGAAAAAAAAGGTGCGCGATATATTTTTAAAAGAAAAATTGCGAGTGTGTGATGGTAACCCCGCCACGAGCGAGGCGATAGGCTGTTTAGCTTGTTACCTCAGCACAACTTTAGTTCGCGTACCGCTATTTCGTGGGCCGGTTGTGTGTTTGTTATCGTAATTAAAATATACGACCTTATAACAACTTGGTGTTGTACAGACTTTTTACGTGTTATCAGAGAGATTTCTTGGTGAGCCATTGATATTTTTAATTAAGTTGTTAAGCGAAAACATACTGTGCTCCGATTAACGGACCCCTCTCAAAGTTCCATGTATAGGGGACGCGTTTGAAGATCTTTTTTAAATTGCGCCATTCTATTTTTTTAAAAGAATTTATAATGGCATCTTCAGAACAGTTAAAACTTTTTTGGAGAAATTGTGAATTTGGTTTCGCGAGTTAGCCGACTTGTCTACTTAGATTCATTATAGTAACCCAGTTTTTACTCCAATCAGACTCAATTAGAGTTACGAACGATTAATGCAACAGTGTCACCTACGCTTATTCCATTTTGGGGTGTGTAGAGTTAATAGTTTTGCCATTTTTTTATGCGAGAACCTTGGGCAGGTAAATTTGGCAAACCACTTTTGATGTTTAAGATTCTATTTAATAATAACTACTAAGAAGCTGGAACTTAATTTATTCATCAGAATTTATTATAAAAAATCTCAACGTTGTTGTTTAAAACAAAAACCAAGCCTCTGGCAGCAAAAAGGTTGCGTGACTTGGAAAACAAAACCCAGGACGTTATCTGCCGGTATGCGTACCCTTAAATTTTACTAATTCGGGTTTCTTTATTGAGTATGAGTCACCAACATGGCATCCTTTTTGGCCAGTAACATATTAGAGTTGATAAAAATTCTTCGAAAACATTAATGGTTGGTAATTTACGATGAAGTGCTAAGAATTCTGGGGGGTTAGTGCCACAGTGTACCTATCTTAAAGTCTAAATAGCATGCAGTGAATAATTTAATAAGCTTCTTACAAGAATTCGAGGACTTTCAAACTCTGCAGGATGCTCAGGAAAATTAACAGTAGAGATGAAGTTACAACATTTTAAACATTTTTGAAGACATATATTATTATCATCATAATTCGTAGCTTTTATCAATCCATTACGGGGCATAATCCTCCTTTTATACTTACCTTACCTTTAAAGGGGATACAGTACAGAGAAAATAAATCAGAACAACAAACTGAGGGAAGAGCTAATTACCATCAACACAAATTTAATTTTCGATTGGGAATTCCTTAATGGTAAAACCCAATAACACTTTGCCTGACCCGAGAACTCGGTTCAAGATCCAGAACCTCACGATCAGCAGCCGAGCCGGGGAGGCCACTAGGCCAATGAGGCACTTTAGGAAATGTTTCGTAGCAACAAATTATAAAAAAGTTCGATTCTAATCGCTTACAGGCACATTTAGTAATAACCTAAGTAACAGTGGAAATTAGTAGACAGCTTAATTACCATAATAATGCTATTAGAGAGGTAAAATGTTTCTAATGTATTTGTAAAGATATTTCATATTGTTCTAATGGACGACTACAATTATTATCTTTATACTTTAACCTCTGATAAAGCGTCTGTTTACTAGGGAACAAGGGGATTTAAAAGGTCACATGTAGCATTTCATCATCATCAAGCAGTATAATATGTACCACAGCTTGGCACAGGTTCTCCTCTCAGAGTAAGATAGTTTCGGCTTCAGTCGAGAAAATCTCTTAAACATGCATGATATCAATTAATTGTCACTAGCTTAAACAGTGAAGGATAACATCGTGAGGAAACCTGCATGCTTCAGAGATTTTTTCAACGGCGTGTGAAGTCTGCCAACTCGCACTAGGCCAGCGTGGGCCGGTGGGCAGCGTGGGCAGGGGTAGGTGGACTATAGCCTAAGCCCTCTCAATCTAAGAGGAGACTCGTGTCCTGCAGTGGGACAGTATATGGATTGATTATGATGATGATGCATGACTCCTTCACGATGTTCTGATCCTTACTATGTTTTTTTCGTTTTTATATGATGCTCCTTAGCAATTGGCTTATTAGAATATTACTATTATTCACTAGGTTTCGCAAGAGCCGAAAATACTCGAGCGATCCCGAATCACACAAAACAGGAAAAACCCTAAACAATGAATCACGTATTTATGACGCGAATAACACGCTATCACGCACAAATTCTACGAAAAGTTAAGCAGAGGAGCTTACGTTTACACTCAACAGTTCGCCGGTATATTTTCAAATCCTAGGTCAAACCCATGGATTGGGCACAATTCGAAACACCTGATTCACCTAAAAGAAAAACGCATAACGGTCTAGTCTATCCTCTGGGTATCGGTGTTGCCAATTGGGTTGCGGAGGTCTGATGGCAGTCGCTTCGTGTAAAATACAAATATTGAGCCGCATCAGAGGGTCTACTCCCTATCTCCGTCAGCGAAGTTACGAGCCGTTCGAAAGTTCTCCGAATCTTCGGAGTCCGATAAAACAAGTATCAAATTCAAATCAAACGGGTAAAAACACATCTAGAGTAGGGAGAACTGTCAAATTGTGTTGTCATTCATTCTTAGTTCGGGCCCCGAACGAATCATCCATCCGTAGGTGTACGGAGTAGGAAACGCTCGTAACGAAGGTCGAAACTACGGACTTCGTGCTTAGGGAGTAGACCCCCTGGTTAGATTGGAAGCGGACCTCAACATAGTTGGTAAAAAAGGTCAGAGAATGATGACGAATAATCCTCATGGATAATCTAACACCTGGGGAGGCAGCAGGGTATTTCGGAGTCGTACTTGTCCTATAGTCATGGCCATGGGATCCGCTAAATTCACCACAACCACTATCACTTAAATTTATATCTTAGAATTCACATCTGTTTCATGGCAACCAGCTATCATGTGACTCCGCTTTACGTGCGTAATGATCTTATATAAGTACCTTGATCACATGATTTATATATCCAATTTGAATACATGTTTATAGAGACGGCAAACATTTTGTTACAAATGGTCGATTTATATTAATTATATTGTGGTCACGAATTGTGTATCGTCGTGATTCATACGTATTTTCTAGATTGATTAGATTTATTCAACTACATCACTATCATCCTCCGTGACCCGACTTCACCAAATGTTGGGGAAAGCAAATCTCTGTCTCTTGTGCTAAAAGATAGCTTTTGGCACAAGGGCAAGGAAATTGGAACTACAAGAGAGAGGCTTGATTCAACTAACTTATGCAAAGTTATTTTAACGAAGGAAAAATTCAACTGCGGGCAGGATTCGAACCTGCGTCTTCTGGTTCAATACACCAGATGCTGTGACCACTAAGCCACCGGTAATATAACTGCACCTAATCTTAGCATGGACAATTCAAAAAATATATACAAAAAAATAGGTCCTAATGCAAAGTTATATCCCCTACTTCCCTAATAATATTATAATTATTAAGCTCTGTCTGTAACGCTTTCACGTCTAAACCGCTGACCCGATTTTGATGAAATTTGGTACTGAGATAGATTAGACGTTGGAGAAGGCCATAGGCTACTTTTTGTCTCAAAAAATCTTTTGGGATACGGGTGAAACCGTAGGCAAAAGCTTGTTATGATATAAATACGATACCTTCTACATATACATACCTATAAGCCGCACGTTAAAATTAAATGCTACGCAATAAAATCTAGCTGGAAATGCAAGAATTTAGCATTAATCCCCCACTGAACTAAAGCCATCATCTTGATAGGAAACTTTGTATTTACGACTGTTCGATGGTGTTGCCGGTAGAATTCCTCTCATTTCTGCGTATACGCATACTACATTGATATAACTATGTTTATAAAATACACATACTTGCAAGCATTCCATCATGCCTGTTGCCTCGAAGGCTTAGGTAGAGGTGTAGGTATTACTTACGGGTCGCTACTGTCGCGAGTCGCTATTCTATACGTTTTAGGTTTCATGTAGATGATAGGAGTCGACTTATTGCCATTTACCGTACATAATTTCAAGCTTTGACCTACGAGAATTATTTGACGATTAAATACAGTTCCTTAAGCTGTATAAAATAGAATTAGCACACTTTGCGCTTGCGCAATTTAAAATTTGCTTTTGTAACCTAATATTTCAAATTCCGAATGTTTGATACCCGACTTCAAGGAAAGAAAGAGTTACTAAGAAAAATCTTGATCTTGCAAGCAAGTGCCTCGCATTTCTGCAATCGGATACGGTACCACGATAAGGTACGTTTAAGATCGTTTTTATACCGCAAGTACTTGCATACCATCGTTTATTTGATGTGGGTAACTGCGAAGGTAGGTAGGTACTTACATTTTTTTAATTTGTTGTTAGTGGAATAAATAAAACTACGATTTACGGATTTTTTCGCGTTATATTGATATTATTAATCCCGACGTTTCGGACCCTTCAGTGTCCATGGTCACGGGTAGACAGAGGTGGTTCGCGTCTTGATGATATAATTATACTGACCCTACATTTTTGTTACGCTGTAAAGGGTCCGAACTGTCGGGATTAATAGGTAGATAATATCAATTAAAAGTAAAAAGTAGTTTTTTATATTTTTATTTATTCGCTCAATGTCTAATATTCGCGTCAGTACCTATCAGAAATCAATATCGTTGTTTATGGTTTGAAGTTATTTAAGATATGGCAAGAAACTATGCAAGGGAGAGTAGGAAATATGTAATAGGTACCTACCCACAGTTCGTTGGTACTCCGTAGTAATATTTACCTGATAGTACGAAAATTACAAATCACATGACACAATTGAAATTAAAAATATAGGTAGGTATAGTGGGTGGGTGGCTTTATTGCGATCTGCGATTTCTTCCAGACCTTTGATGAAGATTGGCCTTACTAGTTTAAATATAAATAGGTAAAGATGCCAGCAGGTCAAGCTCTCCAAATCTGTCAATTTTTCCCCATTGAAAATTTACCTTAAAGTTGAAAATCGATCAAAGAAATTTGACAGATTGGGGTAGCTTGATAATTGCTGGCGTCTGTACCTACTGCCTACCTATTATAAGTTATTTGTGTAAGTTCAAGCCATAAACTAGTAACCTGTCATTACTAGAACAATTTAACAACATGTTCAACCTTCACATACCTATGTTGTACGTGACAAGCGGTCACATGTCGAGGTTCAGTGCCCATTGGACCCTCAATTGGACCTCTAACACTGTTTTAGGTACGTACCTACAAATTTATTACCCGAGACTTAAAGGTTGTCTGCAAGAGATTGCTTTTAGTGTAAAGATCGATCATCGTACCCTTCTATCATTTTTAAACATGTAGGTACTTGGTATTTGTTTATGGTGTACATTAAAGAATATTCTATTCTATATTCAATATGTGTATGCAAGTTTCGATGTGAATGTGGAGGGATGGAGGGGTATAGGGTGAGTATAGAAAAGATAGGATAAGGGTATGGTAGAAAAGGGAGTGAATAATGATGTAACGGCTGAAAGAGATAAGTAAATGGTAGAAAAGGACATACTCCGCTCACCGCTAAATAAATTGGGACAATGGCAGGGCAGGCCCGGATCTACCATATGGCTTTTTGGGCTTTACCCAGGGCTCCGTGGATTCAAGGGGACCCCAGCTAAGTCAAGTCAAAGTCAACATAAATCAAATATTTTATTGTCTCATTTTTTTCTATACTTTGAGTAATTAGGTGGGCCCCTAAGTAGTGTTAGCCCAGGGCCCCCTAAACTCACGGCCCGACCCTGTGGCAGGAGGATGAGTTTGGTAAAAAAATGCCTTTTCTAAATCAGGGTCTTTGTGTTTCGTGAATGTGAAGTATGAGCCGAACACTCTGATCGAGGGGCACGGTAGTGTTGCCGCCAAGTCGAGCAAAAAAATGCACAGCCGTAGGTACCATCTTTTTCTCGTTGACCAAGGTCATTCAATTAATTAAAAAAATGCCTAACGATTTTTAATATTGATATGGTCACTATAAAATTTAGAACCAAGAACTTGGTTTTACATCAGATCTCGCAACTTGTTGTGGTAGAAGAACTGCTTTGCGAGACTTGCTTTTTTGATTGTTATGTTTTTGATGGGATGAGATATTGTATGTAAACGAAGGGTTAGACAGGCTATTGGAAATATTTTTATAAAAAAACTTTGATTCCGATTTGATTTAGTTTCTCTCTTTATCAGGCATAAGTATGACAGAGACAGATCGATATGTCTCCAATTGAAGAGAGTAATAAACTTATCTACACTACTTAAGTACTAACAAACTATAATTTAAAAAAAAACTACAGGGTAAAACTAAACTAAAACTAGACTAAAAATGAGCATCAAAAATCTCATCCGCATAGCCATCGTCTGGTAGCGTACCCAGATACCCAGTAATTGGTAGATTAAAAAGCAATGACAGCCTAGTGATATGACTAGTAAACTGCCGAGAACTCTGATTATCTTTCTTACTAAGTAATAATTAATAATCAGAACAGTGACAATAGTCCTTTAGCTTTTTATTTCGCACGGACAAAAGTATCAACAGATCCGCCTGAAGTTTGATGTTTGAAACATTCTCGTTAGTTTTCATTGATCAGTTACAACTATTAAAATACCTGTATAGTTTTAACAGTGACCTCGATGTGTTAATGGTTTATATATGTTTTATAAATATGTAGTTTATTATAACATTTCCTTAAGTAGTTAAAATATATGAATAGGGGAAAGCGAGGCTATTGTGGTAGTTATTTTGATAAATTACTTGAAACTATTAGTATATCAGCTGAATATATGTATATACAGTATACTACACTTTCCGGGAAAAATGGCAGATCGGAGTACCTAATAAAATAATTTCTTTTTTGTTTCTGTTTTTGAGTTTGGACAAGGGACTGCATCGTCATGAATTCATATATTGTCCCACTGCCGGGTACGGGCCTCCTGTCACTGAATGAGAGGGATTAGGCTATAGTCTACCACCCTCGTCTACTGCGGGTTGGCATACTTCACACGCCGTCGAGAGAACCTCTAAGGAATGCAGGTTTCCTCACGATGTTTTTCTTCACCGTGATAATTAATTATTACCTAATATGCACATGATTTCGAAAAGTTTGAAGTGCGTGCCTTGCATTCGAACTGGGGACCTTCGACTTGGCACTCCAATTGTCATACCACTGCTTTTCAAAGATAAGGAACTTAAAGATACCGAGTACGATCGCAGTGTTTTTTTTATTTGCGGATATACCTAGTATCGCTGCGATCGTAGTCGGTGAACAACCGCTCACTATCACTGACTACCTTTTCTGCAGCACTCGCGATCGTTACAAGGGTGAAGATAATACAGTGAAACAACTCAGTAAGGTGATAAAGCTGTATAATGTAAAATTTGATAACTAAACTAAATAACAAACCTTGTTACCCTGGTAACTTAGAAAACGGCTCTCAACTAAAGACGCCATCTATCGGTTTAAAAGTAAACAATAACTCAAACAGTCGGTCTGTTGTGATCGTGGTCGCAATGATACCGCAAATAAACAATAGTAAGTAACATATTAGGAGTAACTGTTCAAAAGAGAGTAGATACATCTTAAGCAATTTTCGGAAAACAACAAAAAACTTATAATTTTGACAGTCATTTTTTATCATTATAGCTTAAATTTAGCTCCTTTTGAACAGAATCGGAATTTTTACCTTACGATTGGCATCAGAAATAGGCCTTTTAGCCTGTTTTTATTTGGTGAAATGGTAGTATTTAACATATTAAAATAGATACCAACAAATAAATTATTACAATATGTCCAATAGGCCCTTTTGAACAGTCTCTCCTCATATAAAAAACCAGTGAACTGCAGTGCCTGACATTTTAAGCAATATAGGCGTAATCACAATAGTGTAGGTACTAGCTGTTGCATGGTTTTACTCTAATTCTAAAAGACTTTGAGACTAAAGGCGGTCTATATCTTATATAGCTTCTATAAGCTTCTTCAACGTCCAATCTATCTCATCCTTCGAGCTTTTTCCAAACAGTTTTGGGGTCGGCTTCCAGTCTAACCAGATACGGCTGAATATCAGTATTTTACACGAAGCGACAGCCATCAGACCTCCGCAATTCAATTTCTAGGCAATATCCATATCCTGAGGATAGAGTAGTAGTCAGGCTTTTTGGGCTTCTGACTTTCACCAACGATTGTTATAGGTGGTAGTGTTCGCATGTCTTTCCGAGGCACGGAAGGGTCTCGTCGTTTTAAGAATGGTGACCCATCCACAGACTGAGCGCGGCTAGCGCAGCTTAACCTTACAGATCGGTTGTTCAGCGTAGGTATTACTTGGCCAAGTTACATCTGAACACTAGGTATAACAAAACTCGCAGGCTGCCTTCACCAGACACTCAATATTTTGTAATTTAATACTAGGATCTAATTAAAACTTCGCTAAAAACTAGATCAAAATTTAGCAGAGCATGTAGCGTTAATGATTTTATAACAACACGTGAACGGCAAATTGGCCTTCGTTTTCATATTTGCATAACTTTTTAACTACAAATTCATGTTGATTTCGCGTTTACTCTGTATATATTAGATGTCAATATGGTAAATGATGACAAGGCAAGCTTGTCCAGTTAGGGCGCGATCGAAACAGGATTAATAAAGATTCATTAAGTTAATGTCATGTGTAGCAATAATTAAATTTATTGATTTCTGACAGTTACGCGAATATGCGAATACACGCATGAAATAAAACTACTTTTTCAGTATTGTCTTATTTTAAAAGTATAATTATAAGGATAATATTAATTGTCTTGTACCCGTAACACCCTTTACAGCGTCTATGGTCACGGGTAGACTCTACCATGTACCATTGGACGCTGTAAAGGGTCCGAAACGTCGGGATTAATAATACCAATATAACGCGATAAAATCCGTAAAAAGTTGATTTATTTCAAAATAATTAAATTATCTACACTATTAAATAAACAAATAAATATTTGGGGCATTTTGCAGAGCTTGTATTATGGGTACTAGACAATTAATATTATGCTTAATAATATACTTTTTCTAGTAGGATCGCGCCCTAAATCACCAGATCCCTTGCAGCTCAACTGTGAGGCACTGTACTATCTTCTCCGTTATAATATTAAACGTATATGTATTTATTAGTTACATGCCTCATTTGCAGCTGAATAAATGTTTCTTTATTTTCTTTCCCTATGATATTGGATGGAAAAACATACCAGCAATCTATGGGTACATATTAACCTGATCTAACCTGTCGGGGAATCCAGTTATATGTATCTCCAGCGTTTGTCAGCTCCGCGAGATGTGATCGGCACATTGCCACTTTAGCTTGCTTATCCTTTGAGCTATGTCTGCAACTTTGGTTCTCTGACGGATAACTTAGTTGCGAATTTTATCCCTCCGAGAGACATACAAACTATTCTTCTTCTTCTAAATCGTTTCGCTCTTGGCAGAGCGGTCGTGGTCGTCATGAGTAGCATTATCGGGGGTAGATGTTATACGCCTCACGATATCTCGCCATCGTTTTCTGTTGGTGGACATTCTGGTACACTCATGTAAGGGCCCGCCCACACAAGATTTAATTTGGTCGGTCCATCGCATGGGTGACCTTCCGCGCGGTCTGGTTCCTTCCACCTTCCCCTGCACGACGAGTCGCTCTACGGAGTGGCATTCACGTCTTGACACGTGTCCAAAACTTCAGGATACGACACTGTACTACAGAAGATAGACGCTGCTTGATGCCGAGTTCTTGGAGTATGGATACATTGGTACGGAATTCAGTCCACGATACACCAAGCATTCTTCTCCAGCACCACATTTCGAGAGAGTCTATCTTCTTTCTTTCACTTTCCCGCAATGGCCACGTCTCAGCAGCTACAAACAGCATACAAACTATTACAAACCCATAATACAAGACTTAGATGTTATGTAAGTAGAAAATCTATTGTTCTCGGTTGCCGTCGCTTAATAAATTAAATTAATTATCTACATACATTTAATTAGTTCTTCATAAAAATACGCGGTTTATTATTATTCACGTACGTTCTCAATATGCAATCTGAACTTTATTACAATTCATATCACTTTTTTATAAACATTATATGTATATTTAGATACTAATGTTAATATTTGAATTATTGTTAATTCTTAATTAAAGCTTATAATAATGCTGACTCCTTGTAGTAATCTATACCTCCTTAGGTAGGTTAAAATTTTGTTTTTAATAGGTAGTATGGGACATCTTCATAGGTCATCAACTACCCGGGGAAGCGGCAGAACAGAATCAGACCGATTAAAAACCGTACTAGTCTTCATTTACCCTATAGACATGGCCATGGGATCCGTGAAATTCAGCTTACATCAAATAAGTTACAGTCTTGTCGTCATTGAATAGTTTTCATTGTACTTAACTATACACATATCTTAATGATGAAGCAGATAATTTGGACAATATGGTAGCATTGACACAGGTGTTAATTATTGGCTTCTATTATTAAATAATTGATTTATTAGCTTGTATTATTAATTAATTGATTTGATAATGTGTTCAGGTTACAATTACAATAATATATGTTTAGTTTTTAGGCGATTGCGTTCTAATTTTATATATGCGGGCTAAATCTAAAGATATTTTTTCAAATCCGATTGGTAGTTTCAAAGACTAGCCCGTTCAAACAAACAACCAAAAAACTCTTCAAATCTATTAGTATAGATATATTGAAATGAAATGAAATTTATTTATTTCTGTCAAAGTTATAAATAAAACTAGCTGCCCCCCGCTTCACCTTTTTTACTTTTTGCTCGGCTTTTATTAGTCAAAGTTTAATATTATATAAATAATAACCTAATAACCTTCCTCGATTAATGGACTATCCAACACAAAAACATTTTTTTCAATTCGAACCAGTAGTGTCTGAGATTACCGCGTTCAACCAAACAAACAAAGTCTTCAGTTTTATAATATTACTATAGATTAGATATTACAACGCTAGGGGATGTATGTAGCAGGTTTGAAATGCTTCTGACTCTCAAACTATTATATGCTACATGTACAGACGCCAGCAGGTCAACCTATCCAAAACTGTCAAATTTTCCCAATTGAAAATGAACCTTATGGTCATTTTCAACACAAAGGTGTTAAAGTTGAAAATGTATCAAAGAAATTTGACAAATTGGGGTAGCTTGATATGCTGGCCTCTGTACTTAGGTATAGTAGCTCAAAAGATTACTTTAAGTTGGTTCACACTACAAACTAAACAATACGCTTGACATAACTAGTAACATTACCTTCTACCTACATGCCTACATGTCGTGTGTTGTAAATTTTTTCTCGTCTGCGAGTATGTACGGTCAGCTTGCACCAGCTCGCCGTGACCCACAAATTTGGTAGCAGACCTGCTGCCAACATAATCGATCCACATTATACACGACATATTTATACTTGTGAAGATTTTGTGGAGGAAAAGTCGGTGTAACTGTCCCAATCAGGAGCCCGCTATTCGAGTCTCACCTCGGAAAATGTTCTTGGGAAATTCTAAGCTATTAAGTAGTAAGTAGCTAGTATACGAGCTGCTCGTGCATTAGCAATAGGTATGGTATGACCATTGGACTGCCAAGTCAAAGGTCTCGAAATCTAAGGAACAACTCTGACTTTTCGAAATCGTGTGCGTATTAATAATTAATGATCACTCGCTTAAACGGTGAAACATCGTGAGGAAACCTGCATGCCTTAGAGATTTTCTCGACGGCGTGTGAAGTCTGCCAACCCGCATTAGGCCAGCGTTGTGGACTATAGCCTAATCCCTCTCATTCTGTTAGAGGAGACCCGTTCCCAGCAGTGGGACGGTAAGTATATGGGTTGACGATGAATGGCAATAGGATCATCCCCTATTAGTTAATGCTTAAGACAAGTTTTGGAGGATTTTATGGGATTCAATTAGCTTGGGGTCTTTTAGCTATGTCAACAATTTTTGGGATAATTTGAGGAAACATCTGACCATAATAAAGTTTTTTTTTATTATCATAACCTCAGGACAGTGAAAACGAGCCTTTATATCTGATTATGCATCAGTAGGTCGCGATGCACCGGCTTATAAGGAAATGTTGTACCTTTAAAACCAACAGATTTTTCCACTCGGCCTTTGACCTTTTAATATGCAATTTGGTTTATAAATAATTCAGATACAAGACTGCAAGGTGTATCCGAACGAATTATATGTTTAAGTAAAATAAGTAGTTTCGCAACAAGGAAAACCAATTAAAAATAATCGGTGCTTCCGTACGGTTCAAGTTTGAAGTTAAGTGATTTCATTTATGTTTTTAAAATGTTGAGGAAAAATGTTTTTTTTTTCTTGTTGTGAACCATGCAGTCGCGTTTAGCAAAAAGGATGCATCCAAATTTACAACATTATTAATATGGAATACGTAGTAGGTAATAGTAAGTAATACATATATTAATTTTGAAAAAAAAAAAAAATAGTTTAAGAAAAATTAATTTATTGAAATGTGTATTCTTTAAAACCTTTTAGGTACAGTTCTGGACAACAACTATATTTTGTTAATTTATACGTAATAAAAACCCAGATAAACACAAACATCATTTATCACATAAATATTTGTGTTCCCTGGGAATCTATCCCACGACCCCATGATCAGCAGTCCGAAACGCAAACCACAAGACAACAGAAGTCAGAAATGTAAATATTTGATGTTTAATAAAGAAATTTCAAAAACAAAATGAATAGAAGCCAGTGGGCGAGTATACCACTGGCTCACCATAACGCCTAAACCAACCGGTTCACCTTGCGGTGTCACTGACGGAATTTTTACGCACGCCATCTAGACTAAATTGTGCAATCGCTAAGAACATAACAGGTGTGGCATTACTATCTCTTCATAGGTCTGTTGACTTTCCTGTCGAATAAATGTTCGAATTATGCAAAATTGGCGGGTCCAAGCTAATGCTTGACGTTCTTTTTTTAAATACAGCAAATGTATTCCACGCGCATTCCTTTGTCAGCCTTTGTTGTGACTTGTGATGATAATTTCGGCATAAATGCTGATTTGAGTATGGAAATAAATTGAAGATTTTGAAGGTAACTTTAAATTATTCGCAATCGGCACGAATTTACATAAATTGTATTCTTTATGTTACATTTAGACGCGCTTCATCGCGGACTGCGACGTCAAAACCATTAAGAGATTAGTGGTCAAATAAAAGCCTTTCTGGAATACATACTATCACGCCTGTATTCTTTTAAGGGTTAGGCAGAGGTACATTGCTACCTACCTAGTTCACAGGTATTGTACAGGTACAAAGTACCTAATAGAGGCGAGCTTATTGTCATTAACCAAGTAGAAATCCAAACTCCACCCAATAACCAAAAACCTAATAATACTGCTTCACACCGGTAGCAAAATGTGTCTGTTCTTTTGATTTTTGAGTTTGATTTGAAAAGTAACATAATCATTAATAAACCTAATAGGATAAGTATATTATGGGTTATGTTATTTGTAATTCCTTGCACAATAAAATTATGATTAACAAACACCGCGCGGACCCAAGTTAGGCAAATGCGGGTCCTGAGATCCTGACTATCAGACTGACGAGAAGAAAGAAGAACACTTAAAGTAAGGTGAAAAATAAGTAGGTATATTTATAAATGAATCCCTGTTTCCCTTGGGCATCGTATCACGCGTGAACGAATGGAACAATTTCGCTAATTCTTTTTTTGTTGTGTTAATTATTGTCAGGAGAAGGTTCTTATGAAAGAAAAAAATTAAAACATTGCGCAGGACATTAGAAAATTTAAAAAACTTAACTACTAGATACTTTCAAGTAAATTCAACGCAGATGAAGTCGAGGGCAGAAAAAAATAAAGAAAACTAAAATGGTTATGCATGTGTGTCACACTCCAGATCGGCATAATACCAAACACAATTAGTGCTCGACGCTGGTTTTCATCTAGAGCCCTAGTGTTTCTCGACGGGGCTATGAAATACGAGGATATCCAGAAAAAGTAAAAACAGTATCAAACGAAAGGTCTACTGCTGAATAAAGGCCTTCCCATAGACCTCCACAAGGACATACCGCTTGCATCCAATGACCCCTAGCAACCTTTATGTTATCGTCTGACCATCTGAAGTTTGATTATATTTGATTAACAAATATACAGGTACTCCAGTATTAGTTATCAATAGGCACTAGACTTTATATAGGTACTAATCGTCTTTGAAGCGGTTTTTCTTTGTGTATAAAATACTTGTGAGAAGGGTTTTCCTTGACTGCGTCAGATTAGCAATAGGTAATTATCACCGTCATTGTTCGATTTTTAATTGCCGTCTTCGTAAGCACAATTAAAATAAAAACACAATTAAAATTTGAAATGAGAATCAGGATTCTGGATAATGCTATTATGGTCCAGCGATGTACAGTCACCATGCTGAATTTAAAACTGTTATTAACACTGTTAATTACATGTACCCCTATTATGTTTCATTTTACTATAAGGGGTGAAAAGTGGGGGGCGAGTGGTGCGTATGCCGTTTTCAAAGCGCATCATTTTAGAACGGATCGAACGATTTGGCTATTTTTTATTTTAAAATGTTTGTAATGGTCCGAAATAGATTTTTAGAAAAATTAGAAAAGTTTTTTTTTATACTAATAAGGTGGCCAACAAGAATACGGCCCAGCTGATGGTAAGCGGTTACCGTAGCCTATATAGACGCTTGTAACAACAGGAGTATCACTTGCGCGTTGCCGACCCTGTAAAACGAAAGAGGAATAGTTGGGTTGGCACTTTGGCAGTATAAGGGTCAAGGTCCCCTGCCACTGCCAACACAACGTTTCCTCGCTGATGCCCAGAATATTGGAATTTCGGAAAAAACTGAAACTGAACTGCTTTCTTCAATGGGATTTTTTGAAATTTGCACGGGATTACGGACGGGTTTTAAAACATAAAAAAATGTTCCACTGCAAATATAAAATCAAAACAATAGGATCAGGAAGGTGCTTCAGGTACCTACCTAAATCATCTTAAATTCTCTTGCCCTTGTGCCAATTTATTTAGGATCTGGGTTATGTCCTTTCGTTACATTCATCCTTGTCAGTTAGTGATATGGCCATTGGACTGCCAAGTCAAACGTCTCGAGTTCGAACCCAATGCCGACCTCTGACTTTTCGATTTCATGTGCGTATTAATAATTAATTAAGTATCATTCGCTTAAACGGTGAAGCAAAACATTGTGAGGAAACCTGCATGCCTTAGAGATTTTACTCGACGGTGTGTGAAGTCTGCCAACCCGCACTAGGCCAGCGTGGTGGACTATAGCCTAATCCCTCTCAATCTCAGAGGAGACCCGTGCCCAGCAGTGGGACAGTATATGGGTTGATGATGATCCTAGACAGTCATCACATCATTCATATTTACTTATAAATTCTACCTTCCGAGTCTTTTTTTTAATTTGTCATGGGAAAGCAATTAATACGAAATAAATCGAATGGTATTTTTATTCGGAAATGCGTGAAAAATATGGTTTGAATTCGTACATTTCGTTTCGGCTCTTGCCGTAAGAAATTTATCGATGCATACAATACTTGTTATTGAACAATCGAATACCTACATTTACGCATAATCGGAATGCAGACATACCTACCTACTATTTATTATTCACTTAGGTGTATTCTAGATTGCTTTTTGTTAACATCGATATTTACTTGAGTAAGTATATTGATTTCTGACACTTACGGGAATAATAAATTAATTATCAAAGCCAAAAATTTTGTCAGCTGTCATGTCAGGGAACCAGATTATTTAACAGAAAGGCCTACGTACCTATTTTACCTAATAATTGTCAACTTTAATAGTTTTTCTATTATTCATTCATAAATGTTGTTGTTTTCCTTTTTTGGAGTAGTTATGTTACACAGCGTTACTACGGTTCTTACATATTGTGAATGGACTCGTTATAATGCCCTCCTCTCGGCTTTACGGGTAGTTTTGTAACACCCTGTATAAGACTAGGTATGTATATTTACAAAAAAAGAAATACAAATAAATATTTTAAGCGTTATAAATATTCATTGTCTAGGTATTCATTGTCTAGGTACAAGCTCTAAGTACTTAGTTTGGGCCTAGCTAGATGGTACTGTGTAAAATGGCCCATTTTTTTCACATTGCTTCATCATAATATTATAGTATATTTTTATTATATTTTATATATATTTATATTATAATATTGTATCTTTATTGTTATTTATTATACGCGTTGCCTCACATTAAGCTTTGACATTTCTAAAGACCTGTCAATATCAAGGGCAGTGAACCACTATCTCTTGTAGGTTGGTCATTGGTTTGATGTCATGACATTGAATTGTACCAACAATAATAATTGCTCAAGTAAAATTGTTATCAAGCGAGCAATGAGAAATTGCAAATTAACATGATTTTGCATGAAATTTAATTGATAATTGTCAAAGTTATAAACAAATTTAATTAATTGGTAGCATTGAGCAATATTTTCCTTTGTATACCTATTTTGTTTTATTTTTATTATTAACAATATGTTCACGTTCAATTAAAATTACTTCCATGTGACAATAAAAATGTAATTACAATAATTACAATGAGTGCTCTACGTTATTGTGTCAATATTTTTTGTCATTATCTTCTGTCAAAGAAAGAACTATTTTTGACAATAGTTTGCATTGAAATAAAACTACTTTTTACGGATTTTATCGCGTATATTGATATTATTAATCCCGACGTTTGCATGACAGGTTGTTTATTGAATACATTCGTTTGCTAATTGTTATTTTTTCTGTGGTTTTCTATGAAATCTTAGTAGCCAGCAACTCGGAGATAGACTCGCTCCCTATTACATGGGACCTAATAATACCGGCGAAGTATGGGTGTACATTGGTTCACCTCTGCCTAACCCTTCGGGGAATACAGGCGTGATGGTATGTTATGTTTTTATAATTTTTTATATACCACATACCTACTAGTCCAATGTAGGTACTAAGTTTTTTATTTGATGGGCATACTTGTAGGTATTTATTTACGTGATCAACAAATATACTTGAGATTACTTCATAGATATGAAGAGAGTATCTTTCTTCATGCAATTTGAAGTAGGTCGTTTCATTCCCACGACTCGCCATTCAGATTACAATAACAGTAATACTATTAACGATTTTGTTAAATAACGGGATCCAAGCGATACACTATATTTTGCCTCTATTTCATTGTCTGTTCTCTGTAGGATTTTTTTAATTGGCATAGAATTTAAATCTGCCAATGTGCACTGGGCCAGCATGATGGACTATTAGCCCACGTACTCTGAGCTTAGCCCAAGGATACCCTAGCCCAAGGGCGAAGGCAAAATTCAGTTAAGTAAATGAGGGAGTAGGGTGGCCCAGGACCCTATCTAAGTGTGTAAGGGAAATACCTGGACTGTATATTATGTAAATGAAATAAGAATTGCCAAGCGAAGAAAACCCAAGAAGATACCTCAGGTACAACATGCTGCAGCAATAGGACGTTACGTTTTAACCGTTACGTTAAAAATGAAAAACAAATGTATACATCAGTGACCAACAAATTTTACCTATAAAATAATGTTGCAAATTAAAGTACAAAGGTATAAACAGGGTAGGGCAGCTGCCTAGGGAGACAGTATATGGGTTGATAATGACGGTGATGGTATAATCTATGGCAGTTTTAGAAATCAAAGTGAATGTGTTTAGCACATTATTGTCACATTGTTACGTACAGAACTCACTTCAAACAGGGAGGGCTTAGGATACTGTCCACTAGGCTGGTCTAATGTGGTAAGGCTGACTTTACACAACGTACCTTATGAAGGTTAGATGTACAGGTTTCAGTACAGGTTTTCATTCATAAAATTATACATAATAAGATTTCAAAGCTCCTGTGGCTCTTTCCTCAAAAGGCCATTTGCAGACATTGTCCTACATTGTGATATTCATAAACCTATCTGATGTAAAAAAAAATACTAGGTACCTATGTTTGGTATTTAAAAGATATCATGATTCTCTGTTTCTTTCGCCGTTTCTTCTCAGAGATCGTCATTTAGGAAATGTCGACGCCATCGACTACTAAATATATTTATCTATGTATATAAATATTCTTCTCTGTAGCCGGCGCCATTTATATTTTTATGTGTAGAAATTCTCATGACCTTTCTTCGGGAAAAGCGATGGATCATGCGCTATGATCTTAAAAAAAATATCTCCACAAAGAAGTTGGTCGTACCAACCATGATGTTTACAGATATAAATCCTAAAGCAGGGTACTCATTTAAAAGCATAGCATGTATCTAATACAAGAACGGTTGTGCGAGCTGTTGACTTTTAGATGATACAGTATCAGATACATTATATGTTACACCTCTTAGTGAGCACTCTGCTTTAGATACACCTCCACAATGCCTCAACTATGTCGTACTCACGTGGTTATTGCGACAACCGCCAGAGGTCACCACGAATAGGTCACCAGTCACATGTGGCTTCTTGGTTTGTCTTAGTAGCAGGCCATTATGTAAGCACATATTGTATTTTGTGTAAAACAATAGCAACACATGTTCTCCGATGTCACTGAAATGGGAGGCTTCCTTGAAAAAAATTGAATAATTATGTTTTTTTAGGATAGGATTAGGAAGGTGCAGTAGAGTGCAAAGAAATAATATTAGCGTGCTCTATTCCGATGTCGAGCAAACAGATATTAGGATTTTGTATGAAATTCTCAAGCAACTCGAAGTTTATTTGTGCCCAGTAAATGGCAATAGACTCACTTTTGTGTCCCGTAAATGACAGTTATGTGGGTGTGCATCAGAAGAACTTTGCCTAACCCTTCCGGTACTTTATGTTATGGAGAGTCAAACATGTGAATTCTTTACAAAACTTAGTTAAGCCGTTTTAACACGTGAATATTTCAACATCATCTTCAAAGCTCTTTCTATTGATTCATAGTAAACAGTTGAACGACTCCAGCCGTTTTCCACGTGCAGTGAAATTTTATGTTGCGTGACGTCATCCGAGGCTTAAAGGCTAAGACAAAGACGTCGGGCAGACAGAGTTTTTGTGATGCAAAGTAATGTAAAACAATGATGTGTGTAGTTAAATAAGTCTCGATTGTCGTCATTGTGGTAGGATCTGCATTGAAGTGTTATGGTTTTGGAATGAAAAAAAGAAAGAAAAAAATCTTTATTTTCGCCCAATACGACGCACGACAGTTATTAGTGGGCCAAAGGCTGTCTTGTGTATGAATTATTTAGTAGGTATGTTGATTTTGCCCGTATTTTTTTTATTGTTTTCTTTTATATACATATAGTATTCATAAAATCCACAGCTCTTAATACATAACATTAGTTATTATATAGCACATCTTACATATTGATTTCTGACATTAACGCGAATATTATACATTGAAATAAAACTACTTTTTACGGATTTTATCGCGTATATTGATTACTTTAAAAGAGACCATGATTCTCTGAGTTTGTTTCGGCGTTTCTTCTCAGAGGTCGTTAGCTAGGAAATGCCGGCTCCATCTAGTTTTAATTAATAATTAGTAATAAATGTCATTGATCATGTAACAATAAAAAAATGTAGGGTAGCTGTCAGTAATTATATCATCAAGACGCCCACCACCTCAGTCTACTCGTGACCATGGACGCTGTAAAGGGTCCGAAACGTCGGGATTAATAATATCAATTTACGCCATAAAATCCGTAAAAAGTAATTTTATTTCAACATCTTACATATTTTACTTAAGTAGGTAATACTTACATGCAACAGAATACAAAAGGAGTGATGATTTACCAATTACCATAATAATTATATGTTTGTGTGTGTATGTTTGCATGTGTATTTGTTTGTCAGTGCTTTGTAGTCATACAATAATTTAAAATAAAATTAATGCATGTTTGGTTGCTCAAAAAGCTGAGATTTTTTTACATTTCATTTAGTTTTGGGGAAACGCGGGGCAAAATTAACCTAAAACAAAAATACATATTAAATAAATAAATTATACCATACACAGAAAGACAAGCGATTTAAGCTGAAACTTTTGTTTTTAATTTAAAGCTAATACTTGTCTACATCTCTTCATTTTTATGGGTTATTCCACTTTCGAGAGGTGGCAATGGGGATCTGTGGAAAAAAGTTCACAAATCCCCATTGGGATTGTCAATGGGGAAAAGTGGAATAATCCATTTTTATGATCATATATACTTAATTATAATATAATAATATAATATTTTTGCGACATTTTACACATCGCCATCTAGTCCCAAACTAAGCAGAGCTTGTACTATGGGTACTAGACAATGGATATAATACTTATATACTTTTTTTTGTAAATACATACTTATAATACATAAGAAACACCCAAACAAACACAAATACTCATGTTTTATCCACACAAATATTTGTGTCCTGTGGGAATCGAAGCCACGACCTCATGATCAGCAGTCCGGCACTCGAACCGCTAGACCACAGAGGTCGTCAATTGTTATTGGAGTTAATTAGTACTTTAATTATACGCAAATAGGTGGTAAACGTGAGTCCTATTAAAAATGTTCAGGCGTATGGCATTGTGATTATGTCATCCTCATAAAAATATTTAAGAAGTAAAAAATATATTACTAATGACATTATCAATACTTCTAGGCATATTAATTGGCTAATTAATAATAGGCATCAACATGATGAATCATTCATAGATGTTCAATTATATTAGTGTGGATAGCAAAGACACGAATCCTAACCATTATTCATCACCATATACAATTATAAACTTAACCTTTATTATAATAAACGTCATTATCCTTTGTGAACTTCAACAATGGCGGTTATTATGCGCACAGGCCGCATTGAATTCAAATGTTTATATGATCCTTTAGGTTCTCGTTGTGTCATGGCGGATGTTAGTTTATTTACTAGCTGTTGCTCGCAGTTTAAATGGCATCTCAAGAGGTTTTTTGAGCCAAAAGGTAGCTTACGTCCTTCTTCAAGGTCTAATCTATCTCTGTACTAAATTTCATCAAAATCGATTCAGTGGTTTAGGTGTGAAAGCGTAACAGATAGACAGGCAGAGTTACTTTTGCATTTAAAATAATAAGTAGGGATTTACGTTATTTAGGTGTGATACGAATGAAAATAAATGTTTCAAAAATTAATGTTTGGATTTGATTTGTGTGTACGAACATTTCACTAATTAATTGATCGCTCACATTTTTTTTATTAATTAAAGAAAAGAAACATTCCCCACACTAGAATTCTCTCCTGTATCGTTCGCATTTACAAAAACAACGGAACACAACAGAACAATTACCTGTAGGTCATACAAATATTTGTTCCGCGTGGGGATCGAACCCACAACCCATAGTGCAGAAGCTGACCGTTCAGCCGCTGCGCCAAAGGTGTCGTCAAACATAATTAATTATATTATGTATTGTAGGTATATGAACATTGAGCGAAAGAAATAATTTTATAACTGGTAATATTTTTTATTATTTTCACCTTCAACTTCATTCAATAACGTTGTTAATAGGTTTCGGACGTTATAAGGATAATTAGCATTTTCTTTATTTATCCATCCAAGATCCATTTAAAAAATAAAAACGCAGGACCTCTGAAAATGTGTCATACAGTGAAAGAACTTCTCAAAGATGTTAGGAAAGGAATACCACTGGTTAGCTACTGTTTGGGGCTTGATGTTCTTAATTATTCTAAGTGTTAGAATAAAGCCTATCATAGGTACCTACCTACCGTCTCACCTGTATTCCCCGAAGGGTTAGGCTGTATATACTGTTGCCCACCCACAGTTTGCTGGTATGTTCATGAAGTAGTGTCAACCAGGGTAACTGTAAACAGTAAATGCAAGGGGTAATCGGAAACGGGGCCGGTATTGCCGCTACTATTTCCAGTTACCCCATGTATTTTCTGTTTACAATTACCCCGGTTGACTATATCGGCAATAATTGACTCTTTTTATTTCGTACTGAGAATTCATATATTATACTCAATTCTTCTTCCTATGTTGAGAGGCAGAAACTAGTGAACACCAAGTCCTACGTGTTCCACGTTCTTGTACAGACTCCAGCAGCTCAACTTATCCAAAACTGTCCAATTTTCCCAATTGAAAATTAACCTTATCGTTTTGTATTAAAGTTGAAAATCTAAGAAAGAAATTTGACAGATTGGGGTAACTTGATGTGCTGGCCTCTGTACCTTGTCATACATACCATAAACGTCATGCTATTACGCAAATGACCTTTTTAAAGGACTTCACCACTAAGGTCAATGTCTGAGTTTCAAGAGCGACCCGTCCCAGCGTTAAGACCAACTCGATCCACTTTACAAACAACTTTTGCTACCTAAACGCGTATCCATTCATTCTCACATACGATCCTTATTAAATCTTAAACATATTTTTTATAGGTACACCCCGGTGTACTTAAACGGAAGGATGCAGGTTTCGAATCCTGTCTTACGCTAAAATTTATATCTTTAAAAATGTTTAGCATGTGTTAATTACAAATATAATAAAAAATAAATAATATCTTTATTTTCAGTATGCCAAAGAACTGATCTGGCTTTTAATTCGAGGGTTTCAAAATTACAATCAAATCTGACACCTAAATATAAGAAAGAATCTAACAAAGAATTCTAAAGAGTGAACCTGGATAAAAACCTAGATTTAAATAAAACAGATAGTCGAATAGTCGAATCAATATACTCGCACCGGCGCGGGCGGCGATTCGACGTACCGGATATATTTTAAATATCTTTTAACACTTACAAAAGGAACCGACCACCCAAAAAAATCCATTTCACACTCATTACATAAGTCTTTTAACCTTACGTCCAATACCCAAGTACTTCCTACACAACAAGGTTGCGAGGAAAAATATGCTCTGACCTCCTTCAAGGTCATCCTTTCAATTTGTCCACAGGCAAAGATTGATTGTAATTGAGTTATTAAATTGTTTTTTTTACATGTACTTGGTTGTAGATACCAAATAGTATGTAGATACCAAATAGTTAGAGTTTTGTTGACAGCTTTCTATATCTACCAAAACTTCTGTGTTCTCCGATAGATTAGGCAAAAATAGAGCTTAATTGGTAAATTTGGTCGACTACTGTGGGCGAGTCTATAAGTAGTCCAACAGTCCAAGTATAAATCGAAAGTAGGTGCTAGTACGTACTAACTATCCTTACAGAAAAACCCAAAATCATTGCCCAACTTGGAACTGCTGAATGTTTAGCCAACATAATTATATGAATTTATGAATCATTTCTATTATAAATAAATTTTCCTAGATTTTGATGATCAAAATGTCCTACTTTGTGTAGTACAATACCTATTAAACCGGTATAATATGTTATTGACAAAATATGACACGTAAGCTATATTATAATGTTTCCTGTGCAGAAAAAGGAAGCAGGACATTATATCTTTGACAACAAGTGACGTACCATACGGGCAGTTTATAGTATTACTCGTACCATTTAACAATACGCAGTGTTGTGCGTAACTTCCAGTGAGCGAGGAGATAAGAAAGTAATGCGCAGGCGCATTTACTATAGCAGTAAATGTGCGCGTGCGCATTACCTTGAATAGCTTCGACTTGTATAATTACTAACAATGTATACAAATAAACGAGGAGGTTGTGGCTAAGTAATAACTACGCTGATTAATCGAATTGTAAGGTTAAGCTGAATTTGCCGCGGTCAGTCTATGGATGCCCATTGACCGCAAATGACTCCCTAACAGCCCGCGTGCTACGGGGAGCACGTTAAACCGTCAGTTTAGGTAATCTTACGAACACCTATAATAATCGTTAGTGGTAGTTAGCTGAGCCCAAAAAGCTTAACAACAATGATACATTTGGATAGCGATAATATCCAGAAACTGGGTTGCAGAGATCTTTAGATTGGAGTCTGTTAGATTGGACGTCTACCGTAACATAGTGTGGAAGAGAGATAAAGAACAATATAGGTATTATATAAAACAAACATTTGTTTATTCGTCCTCAATTATCACAATGAAACTTTAGGTGAATAAATATGATTGAGGTGCATTGTAACGCATGTCAGCCAGTGTAAATAAAACTAATCCGTTTTCTTCTCTTAATTCCAGATATTCAAAATGGGGGGCTTGGAAACCCTCATCCTCCTTCACCTGGTGTACTTCTGTGGGTGTATGGATCAGCTCCACATCGTGTACGAGTGGAAGCAGATAGACTACGAGTTCCCGAATCCTGAAGCCAGGGCACAGGCCGTAGAGTCCAAGAGTTTCATCCCGGAGAACAACATCCCCATGGGCCTGGAGATCTATGAAGACCGGATGTTCATTACTGTGCCAAGGTGGAAGACTGGAGTGCCTGCTAGTTTAAGCTACATTAATTTGACAGGTAGGTTTGACAGGAATCCAAAGGGCGCACCTCTGACTTTTCGAAATCATGTGTGTGTTAATAATTATATATCGCTTGAAAAACATCGTGAGGAAACCTGCATACCTTAGAGATTTTTCTCAAAGATATGAGAAGACTACCATCCCGCACTATGTCAACGTGGTGGACTATTGTCTAATCCCTCTCATTCTAAGATGAGACCCGTACCCAGCAGTGGGACAGTATAAAGGTTGATGATGATGATGATGAATTTGATAGGTAAGATTGGATTGGAACGTATTGGGGCCAAAGTTTGCTGTGTCAAAATCTCCGTTCAATGACTTCAGAAATATTTATTTTGCCAATTATGTCTACGACATCTGTCAGTCCTTAAATCATTTAGTGTCATTGAATGACCAATATGATCCAATTGAAATAGAAGACATAGGGCCACGATCATTCTGTGGATAAGTGACCATTCTTAACATATCAAGACCTTTCCGTGCTTCGGATAGCACGTAAAGCCGTCGGTCCCCGTTTTTATACGAACATCTATGACAGTAGTTAGTGGTAGTCCGAAGCCCAAAAAGCCTGGCAACCAGTCGATCCTCAGGATATCGATATTGCCCAGGAATTAGGTTGCGCAGGTCTAATGGCATAAGATTTGTGTAAAATACTAAAATTCAGCCACAACTGGTTAAACTGGAATCTGACCCCAATATATGTATGTAGTTGGGAATAGTCTAGGAGGATGTTGTGTGTATATTCACACGCACTTGATAGCGTAATTGTCGCGTCCTGAAATAGATGTCGCTGTGGAAGTGAAGTTCAGGGCCACAGCAGTTAAAACTTATTCATAATAATATTAGTAAAACAAAGAAAGGAATTCATAAACACATTACAGAGACGGGAGATGAAATGATAACATCGCAACAGAAAAGAGGCTTTGTTTTAAAACTTGAGTAAAACGTTACGAGTGGGTATGAGTACGTTTACAATGTACATACCACGTTATACATTTCCATCATTACTGGAGAGTTCAGCTTATACTGTAGTTTGTAATACATAGGTGTGAGTACTGATGCTGTCGGGATGACGGGTTGCTGAGCTTCCTAAATTATGGTCGAGCTACACAATGACTACACATGCGTGCTGTCACTGGGCTGGGACTGGTCTCCTCAAAAGACCATTTCCGAAATTGCTGATTTGAAAAAAATCACATAATTGTTAATAGTCTATGTCTGGACTCTAAAAGAGACTATGAATCTCTGAGTTTGTTTCCGTTTTTAGGAAAAAAAAATACTTGTAAGGGACTGACGATGCAGTTTCATGAGCCATTAGTCTAAATTAGTCAGAATAAAAAGTAATTGTTTAACTTTCACCACATCTTCGGGGTTGTTCAATAATCACGTGACGTTTTTTAACAACTTTTACCACTCCTCCAACCTGGTGATTCTTGGTGAAGTTTTAGACTCAATCCCCCCACCCCAAAATCACGTTTTTTTTGGTACAGCAATCGATTTATAGATCTCGCCTCCAACGAAACAATAACTAAATACACTTGATATCTCGCTCTGCCTTAAGATATTTCATGTTATTTCCGAACCAAAATCTTCGTAGCAGCTCGGAGTTTTGATTTACCTACTAGGTAGGTACATTTATCTTCCAACAGAAATAGGTATAGTATTTCTAGATCTTATAATTTGCCTAGAAAGGACATGCATACAATTGTAATGAGAATCTAAGTTGCTAATATACCTAACACATTTATGCTTGCAAATTAAGATTGCACGGAACGAGATGAGAATGCATTATTTGCCTTGTACGACACGGTCAAACGTCAAACTATACAGTCGTAGTACAAAAAAACATTTAGGTTCTTTAAATAGGCACTGCTTTAGGGTCTCCTGGGTAAGTAATAAGTAGGTACGCTGATTTACCGATTTGCAAGGCTAAGCTAGCTTGCTAGCCGCGGCCTTTCTGTGTATGGGTGACCATTATTAACACTCCGAATCCCCTCCGTGCCTCGGAGAGCACGGAAAGCCGCTTCCGGTTGTTATACGAACATCTATGACAGTCATTAATGGGAGTCAGAAGCCCAAAAAGACTAATAGCCAGAGACATTCTCATTAAATCGGTATTACTCAGAAATTGGGATAAATAAGTTTGATGGATCTACTACGAAAACCAAAATATCGAAGTTTGGAATCGAAATGAAACAAATATGCACAAACATTTTACGATTGATTAAAGTACAGGCTGTCTTGTGACACAAATGAATAACATTTGAGAGTAGGGTCACCACAAGACTGGAAATCAAAAAGTAAAAACGTATCTTTCATCGTGTTGGAACTGTGGGATTTGAAATCAGGCTAGAAAACAAATATCAAAAGGAACTTGTATTATAATATTAATCTAACTCCATTAGCATTACCAATCCATTGTAAGTTGTCCAATGATTGGTCTTGGAACTACCATAATGGAAAATGGTTATTACCTAAATCGATTATATGTATCGATTCTTTGTTAACAAATTACTCACTTTTATGAGTAACATAGGAATTTCATATTTGGTTTTATCGTAAAACCACGATTTATGGCCATTCATTGATTGATTTGTTATAATCAAACTGTTTCAATGATGTGATTTTCTTCACAAAGCATTACTTCTAATGTTTATCTAATGTTAATCAGTATGATTAGGATACTTACCTACTGTATCTTCCTTACTTCGGTCTCTTAAAAACGTACCTTTTGATGTCTTATTTTATGTAGTTACTTTGTATTTCCTGTACATGTTGTGATCTTTAAATTTTTCTAGCTAAAAGTTTAATTAAAAATTTTCCATTCCACTAATGACTATAAGGTAAATAAATATTATTAACATGTCCTGTTATGGTTTCAGACAATTCAACGAATTCGCCGAAGCTAATCCCGTATCCAAGCTGGGCAGCACACGCCATAGATACGGACGGCAAACCCCCAGAGATCATCTCTCCCTTCCGCGTCAGAGCTGACCGCTGCGGTCGCCTTTGGGTCCTCGACAATGGGAAAATAGGCAACCTGGAGAAAAACACAACGAAATACCCACCCTCAATCATCGTTTATGACTTGAAGAGTGATAACCTGATCAGGAAATATATCTTTCCCGAAGACCAGGTGAAAGAAGATTCTGGTTTCGCCAATATTGCTGTTGAAGACACTGATTGCGAGAATACTTTTGCCTATTCTGCAGATTTAGGAAAGGCTGCAATTGTGGTGTACTCCTGGGAGAAGAATGAATCCTGGAGGATAACACATCATTATTTCCATCCTGATCCTTTAGCTTGTGATTTCAGCGTTAAAGGGTTTAACTTTAGTTGGACTGATGCGTTGTTTGGCCTTGGTCTGTCTGGCCCGAACGCTGACAACTACAGCACTCTTTACTTCCACCCAATGGCCAGCTACGATGAATTCTCTGTGTCTACAGAATATTTGAGGAATCAGACGCTTGCTGAAGAGAATTTCAAGGCCTTTAAGCTGTTGGGTAGTCGTGGGCCGAATGCTCAATCGAGTGTCTCTTTTGTCGACCAAAAAACAGGAGTTCTGTTCTACTCTTTGGTGAATCTGAACGCTGTTGCGTGTTGGAAGACGTCAAACAAAGAGTACTTAATGAAGAATCAAGGCAGGATCTATATGAACGAAGACACGATGGTATACCCGACAGATATAAAGGTTGATTACAATAACAACCTTTGGATTCTTTCAAACAGGATGCCAATTTGGATGTATGGCACTTTGAACCCTAACGAGGTTAACTTTAGGGTGTTTTCCGCTCCTGTTGTCGACGCTATAAGCCACACAGCCTGTGACATTACGCCTAGATCGGACATTTTGGACAAATTCGTGAATAAAATTAAAAATACTACCAACTCGATCGTTGCGAAGATTAAGGCAAATTCAAGCAGTTCAGCAGTCGGTCCTTTGTCGGCAATAAGCGTAATAGTACTCAGTTGGATTATCGCCCTTATTGTTTAATGTATTTTTGATTCAAATTATTATTAGAGTGTCTCTCCAGATGCGTTGCTTTCGAACAAGTTTCATTTTGAACGTCAGTTATACAGCAAAATAATGTTATGGGAACTATCTCGTAACTCTGCTAGATCCTTATCTTTAAAAGTTAATAAATAAAAAAAAGTTCCCAATAACAAATAACAATATAAAGAGTGAAGACACATATTCTCCGTGAGATATGGGCTTACTGTACCTACAGTCCATTGTAGTCCTTACAATCCTTGCATTCCAAGTCTTTAAAATCATTTTCTATGCCTGATTTATTAAATCTGATTACGAGTAGAACCTCATTGGTTTTTTAAGCAATTTCTAATATTTATTTTACATGGTTTTGTTTTAATCTACATTTTTAATATATTTTACATGGTTGTGAATGAGCATAACTGGCGTCCAGAATGTTTGAGTGCTTGTGGCTTGTAGGTTGAAGTGACGGGGGACTGACACGCCCAGTTTTGTATGCTAGTCGGAAGCGTTAGTATTATAACCTATTTTACTATTTAGGTGCATTTTTTTGTATTGAAATTATTTAAAAACAAACATTACCAGACTTGAGTGACGTGTTTGGTTTGTTATTCATATATGACGCATTCCATTTTGCATTTTAAAATTTAAATATACTAGACTACAGAAGAACCTCCTTTGCACACTAAACAAATTTTATTTCATAAATGTTACTAAAATAACAGCAAGTCTAGATAACACAGAAATACGGTAGTGTTGGATGAAAAACCATATTCATAAAGATCTGTCTAGAAGCATGACCAATTTGGAAGGGGCTTTACATTTTTCTAACGATCATTTGTCTAACGAGCCAACTAGGAATCAGCTTTTATACTCAGTATGAGCTAAAACATAATAAACCAAATTTTCTTCATCTATTTACCCTCGTTAAATCAACCAGTCTACTCTTGTTACTGGTTAATACTGGATGCTGATACATTAAGGTTTTTGCGGAGTGCTCAATAGATTTCACACTGCGAGCTAGCGCACAAGATGCGGATAAATATCAGGTTCGAATCTTGTTGTCATCATTTATTGGTTGTGAGAAGGAGATGCCATTCTATAGGTTAAGCACCATCCTCCAGGTATCATTTTTTTAAAATTAATAGGCATTACGGCCTTCTTACGTAAATAAATTATTCCAAAACTTATTACAATTCAAACTATAAGTATGAATTAAAAGAAATTTAAAATTTAGTTCAGTCCCCTTTGATCCAGGGCAATATTATTGTGACACTTAGTATTTGTAAAATGTGAGAGAGATAGCTCTATACAAGGCGAATAGCGGTATCTCTTTCAAACACAAATATGGCGCCTTGATTTGACAGCTGTTACTCGCAGCTATACAGTAGCATGTATTGTTACCTACTGCTTTATTTATTGTGATTGCATATATTCGTACTTAGTTTGTGCCTATAAGTGATATCAGTTAAGCTAATATAGAATAGTGTGTGCACGAAACGTGTGTTTTGTAAATATTAACTTTAATAAAAAATGCTAAAAGCTTGAATAACTTTTTTTTCTAATTAAAGTCCTACGTATATTCCTAAAGTTTTGTCTGGTTTAACATTTCCAGACCCTTCGACGGATACAGCCGTCACATTACATATACCATCACATTAAAACAGACAAACTGCCTTATGAGCCTAGTGGTCGTTAGTGCGACTGCTACGCTAGAGGTCCTGGGTTCGATTCCCGGGTTGATAAATGTGTCGTTACTTTTCTATGACATTCTCAGTAACAGCTTGGAGTTTGGATTTGTGCCCGGTTAATAGCAATATATATAATAATAAATTTGGCCCCCTATTACGTGGGACCTAAAAATACCGGCGAACTGTGACTGTACATTAGTACACTTCTGCCTAAACCTTCGGGTAATACACACGTGATGGTGTGTTTTATTATGTAGTTTTAATAAGTAGTACCCCTTTCTAAAATTTCATTCATTCTACCGAAATTTCTCCTCGCTGTGTGTAAGTGTCGAACATACAGTGACATCTGTAGAGATCGAGAGAAAATGCTTTCGAGAATTAACTGCTTGTACTGATAGATGGCGCTGCAAGTATCGTTAAATTAGTTGTATTCTTATTAATATAGTGCAGTGAGTTGACTGATTGGCTTTTGGTTGACGGGTCGTGGATTCAATTCGGACAGACTTGTGTAGTTCTCACAAAATTTTACTTAAGTAAAAGGTTGACCCTGCTTCCCTTAACGGCATTTCCAAATAAATCGGCGACTACCCTACCCTGTCACATTTCAAAAGTGAATAAATAGGCATAACGTAATAATGAAGTCATAATATATTATAAATTGATTAAACCACAGACCAATAAAAAGTACCAAAATATATATATTGATATGATTTGATACTTTTACACCATTGGGAAAAAAGGTTGTGGTAGGTAAATGGAGAATCTTGTTTAAAAAAAAACACCCAGTATATTTTATATATAAAAGGAAGTGTGGACAAAAACAGTAGGTGCTTGAAGATATATTATCCTACTATAACATTACCTATCTAGTAAAATTCAATAAGCGCTATCAATATTTATAATACTATTTACTGCGTTATAAATAATAACTTTCACGGCTATACCATTGTTACCTCATATAACTACACAGTAGACAGAAAAACGGTTGTGCGTAAGTAGAATGGAGACTTAGCAAACAACGGGCAACAGAAAATGAGCGTTGATACCAAGGTACCGCTATAATTTATTATAACTTGATTCATTCATATATTAAAAATTATAGAGAATGATTAGGAATAATTACAGCTAATATTAACTAAAATTTTTTAAGCAAGATGATAGGAGTCGGAATCAGAATCGTTTATTTGACACACGTCTTAATTAGTACATATTTAGTGCTTTGTTTTTCCTTAGAGAAGGCCCCAGCCGCGGTCAGTCTGTGGATAGGTGAATATTCTTAACACCTTGAGACCCCTACGTACCTCGGAGAGCAAGTCAAGCCGTCGGTTCCGGTTGTCTTACGAACACCTATGACAGTCGTTTGTTGTAGTCAGAAGGACAATGAGCCTGACCTGACAACCAGTTTAACCTCAGGATGTCGGTAAAAATTGGCTAAAAATTGGCTTGCCCTCCGCAAGCTCTCTGATGACAGTCGCTTCGTGTCATCATCATCATCATCATCAACCCATATACTGTCCCACTGCTGGGCACGGGTCTCCTCTCATATTGAGAGCTTCGTTCGCTTCGTGTAAAATACTGATATTGTACCGCATCTGGTTATACTGGAAGCCGACCCCGGCTCGGAGTAAGAAGAAGATATTAGTCTAATTTAGTACAATTACTTATTTAGTGCTATGTTTTGCCTTACAGACACAAATAAAGGAACTCAAATAACAAATCTTGAAATATAAGCGCAGTCAGTTTCAGCGCTATAATAGGCTAGCTTAGACAATACCAGTTTAAATATAATTGTACCTGATGCTTCTAAACTTGAGAGAAGGCTCGGGACCATCAGTAGAACAGTAATGGCATTCGTCATTAACATAACATACCATCACGCCTGTATTCCTCGAAGGATAAGGTACAGGTGTACCAATATACCCACAGTTCGCCGGAATGTTTAGGTCACATGTTATAGAGGGTGACCCTTTTGCCATTAACCGAGCACAAATTAAAACTCCGAGCTACTAGGTACTAAGAATTTCATAGAAAAGCATTGCACGACCCGGGGATCGCACCCAAGACCTCTAGCATAGCAGTCGCGTTTAGCAACACTAGACTAGGCAGTTTGGGATTCGTAATTATTGTGACAATTAACTTTCGCAGGTAGAAGACCCAAAATGGACCATAAGACAGAAGTGTGCCGAATGCATCAGGGGTCCGAATTTGATAAAAACGTTGATTATCATTGTGTGTGTCGGAGTTGTGGTGCAGCAGGTAAGTTAAATAAATACCCAGCTTTATGTAGAAGTAAATCCACATTAATAGCAGTGATAGCCTAGTGGTATGACCATTGGACTGCCAAGTCGAAGGTCTCGAGTTCGAATCCAAGGCACCCACCTGTGACTTTTCGAAACCATGTGCGTATTAATAAATAATTAATTACTTATCTATCTTTTTGTATATTTTTGGCATTTTCCATGCTAAGATTTTAAAGTTATTTAGAAAAGGAAAAATCCTGCCCGCGGTCGTATTTTTCTTTTTCTAAATAACTTTAATTAATTATCACTCACTTAAACGGTGAAGGAAAACATCGTGAAGAAACCTGCATGCCTTAGAAAATGTCATAACGGCGCGTGAAGTCTGCCAACCCGTACTAAGCCAGCGTGGTAGACTATAGCCTAATCCCTCCAAGCTGAGAGGATCCCGTGCCCAGCAATGGGACAGTATATGGGTTGATGATGATGATGACTTTTCAGATATCAGCTTGCATACAGAAATTGATCGACATCCCCATCACCACGTACACACATTTTGACTTCAACAAGACGATCATGTACCCCAGCGTGACATTTTGCAGAGAACCTCCTTACAAATTTGATAAAATGGAGGTAGGTAGTTTTATGTTCATTGTTTATTTATTTATTAACATATACTTTATTGTATGTACACCAAGTAATAATTATGTAATACCTATACATACATACATTTTGTATTTGAGACAATAGATATACAATGAGCGACCTTATCGTGATCTGCGATTTCTTCCAGGCAACCTTTGTATGGACACAACTGCACTGGACAAAAGTAGGGTTGTTAATGGTGCAAACATAAAAATGGGTGTTTGAATTTACACAAAACATAAACATAAGAAATACATACCTACATACTTAGGTATTAATATGATATACAAGTAAATATACCAATAAAAAGATATAAATAACATACGTCATATATATAACCAATACATATTAAAATTATTGTGTGACTCGCGACTGCTACGCTAGAGGTCCTGGGTTCGATCCCCAGGTCGAGCAAAGTGTTATTGGGTTTTTCTATGAAATTCTCAGTAGCAGCTCGGAGTCTGGATTTGTGCCCGGTTAATGGCAATAGGTTCGCCCCCTATTACATGGGACCTAAACATACCGGCGAAATGTGGGTGTACATTAGTACACCTCTGCCTAACCCTTCGGGGAATCCAGGCGTGATGGTATGTATGTATGTATTATTGTGTGGTTTAGAGCATGAAAGGCGACCTCAAGAAGTCATTTGAGGGGTTAAACAAGACTTCAAACGCAGTTTACACACTCTTACTTCCAGGAGTACGGCCTGTACGCTCATCCTCGGTACACCTCCACCTGGAGTGACTTCGACTTCGAGAACAACAGCTTAGACGAAGTGTGGGAGAAGATCACTTACAATCAGAATGACTTCTTTGTGCAGTACGGACTCAACGGATACATGGACAGTGAGATATTATAACATAGCATATTGATTTCTGAGGAAGTTATTCAGGTATCCCTGAGAGGCGTTATACAGGCTACGTTCATCACTTATGTGATGAATTTATATGTGTGTCCTGTGGAAACCAAATCCACTGGACAAGTGGGTTGGACAAACAACGTCATTATTGTATTGTATTAAGGTACTCGTAAATATTTTTTGAAATGTATATTCGGTGACGGGCGGGCGTTTTGGGGGTTGTCTTAATGTAAAAATGACGTTCAAAAAGTACTAACTAGTAGTTTATCTTGAATAAATATGTTCAATACCCTGTATTGAAAGAGGAATAGTTGGGTTTGGGCAGTATAAGGGTCAAAGTCCCCCCACTGCCAACACAACGTATCCACGTGAGCACTGGCAACCTTGCTCACCGTAAGAAACACAACACAGCTCAAAGCAGTGTTATTTTACTTCGATTTTCTGCAAGGTACTTGCCTGCTGTACTGCTTGGTACCCTAGTCGGGCAGCTCCAATTTGAGTGGAATTACTCTCTGGAACACCTCTCTTAAGTATATAACAGTAATAATATATATTCTCATGTAAGTGAATTTTATTGTTAAATTCTTATGAGAAATAAAATATGTCTCAAACCTCATCTAACTTAACAGACGTGGAAGTAACCCCAACAGTGGGGTTCGTCCAGGGTTGCTGCTTCACCATATCCCCGAGGATCCTGAGCACCCATGCGACCAAGGCCTTGGGCTACTCGGTGACGCTGCAGCACACTGCTGAGGAGATTGCTACCATCACCAGCTTGTACCCGCCTGGGTACCACGTTTATATACATTACAAGAACGAACCATTCACAGGTATTATATATTCATATGTAGATATTATACCGAAGTTTTTTATTACTTAGAAAGTCGCTGAGAGACATCTCGTACACCGGTTTTATTGGTGATGTTTTTCAAAAACGTTTGATGTATGACAAAATGTGTATGAACACAAAGACACTCAAAAAGACATAATTGGTATGGTCAGCTGTAGTAGGTACATAATTATGTTTTTTACTGTTAAATATTTTATGAATGATAAAGAATAAAATATAAAACATTTAAAAACAGTAACCCAGCTTCGGGATCCATAGAAAGAAACCTCCTCACAATACGAGCCCTGAACTATTACTTTTATAAAAAAGAAAGAAAGTTTTAGTTCCGGGTCTGTATGTTTGTGTGTGTGTAAACATAACGATACAGGATAAATTCCAATGTGGGCAACCTATTACTTCCGATAGTTTTTTTTAATATTGCAGAGGTGACAGTATACAATGGTGGGATGGTGGACTCTCTATATGTGAACGTGGGGGAGACCATAGACGTGAAGCTGAAGGTGGATCAGTACCAGATGATCAGCAGCACCGAAGACCCTTGCATCGATTTAGCGAACTACAGCGCGAATGAGGTAACATGTGATACATTACGAAGCGACGACGTTGCGTATGCGCATTACGAACGATACCTACGTTGACATTTTCCGTTTGTCTCCATAAGACCCACTATTTAGAACTAAGTATAGTTACATTTAAAAAAATACAATCATCCTCATCATCAACTCATATACTGTCCCACTGCTGGGCACGGGTCTCCTCTCACAGATTGAGAGGGATTCGGCCATAGTCCACCACGCTGGCCTAGTGCGGCGGCAGACTTCACACGCCGTTGCGAAAATTTCTAAGGTGTGCAGGTTTCCTCAAAATGTTTTCCTTCACCGTTTAAGTCAGTGATAATTAATTATTAATACGCACATGATTTCGAAAAGTCAGAGGTGGATTCGAACTTGAAACCTTCGACTTGCTTCTCCTTGCCACATAGTCAAGGGATTAGTGATATTTGCCTGGACCAGGAATTGCTTCCGGTAGATAGAGAAAATTATAATAATATCTTATTTCACCAAGCCTGTTCCCAACTATTTTATCAGTCTAACCAGATGCGGCTGAATATCAGTATTTTACTCGAAGCGACTACCATCAGACCACCGGAACCCAATTTCTGGGTAATGCCGATATCCTTAGGGTAGACTGATTGTAAGGCTTCTTGAGCTTCTGACTACCACTAACGATTGTCATAGGTGTTCGTATGACAACCGGGACCGACGTGGCGGGACTTTACGTGCTCTCCGAGGTACAGAGGCTCTCGCTGTGTTAAGAATAGTCACACATCCACAGACTGACCGCGACTAGCGCAGCTTAACCTTGAAAATCGGTTGATCACCTTAGTTAATACTGAGCCACGAGCCCCTATACATACAGAAAGTTAATATAAGTCACCTAATTTTCTTACATTACATGAACGGCCAGTTGATTAAATTGATGTAATGTCGGATAAAATATCTAGATCATTAGAAATAATCGTACGATATAAATTACTAGATTGCACATGCAGTAGAAATTAATGGGTTTAACAAATTATTACAATTTACAGCTTATAACTTGGCTGATATATTACAAACATACCTACTCGCAGTTGGTATACTCCAGGTATCTTAGTACAGCCAGTTATTCAAGCTACCACAATCTGTCAAATTTCTTTGATTTATTTTCAACTTTAATCCAAAATAATAAGGTTCATATTCAATTGAAAAAATTAGACAGTTTTGGATAGCTTGACCTGCTGGCGTCCCCAAGACTCCCCAAGTCAGCAGCCCACAACTAGACAATGTAACTGCGCGAGTGCTTGATCTTTTACTAGGCGGCGAGGAATGACTTCGCCCTTTGAAGAGGTCCAGTGAGTGCTGGACCGCAGCCTGTTACGGTCTTGGACAATGTCAAGAATTTCATGGCCGTGACATTTAAGCCAAGGGAAGGCACGTGTGGTAGGAGTCACCACCTCCTATCCCCAGGTGGTGAATATTATTTCGTAAAGGATACGTAACTATTTCTTAAAAATGCAGTGATGGCCTAGTGATATAACCATTGGTCTGCCATGTCAAAGCTTGAATCCATGGCATCGCACCTCTGATGAAATAAATATTTGAATTGAATTGAATTGAATTGATTTTTCGAATTCATGTACCTACGTATCAATAATGAATTATCACTCGCTTAAACGGTGAAGGAAAACATCGTGAGAAAACTGTAAGCCTGAGAGAATTTCTTGACGGCGTGTGAAGTCTACCAACCCGCATTAGGCCAGTGTGGTAGACTATAGCCTAATCCCTCTCATTCTGAGAGGGAAAAGACCCGTGCCCAGCAGTGGGACAGAGAATATGGGTTGATGATAGAACTGTCTCATAATTTTCGTCATACGCCTCTATGTAATTTAGATATTATAGTGCTTTTTTCTTCAAAGTGCACCACAAGGTACGTGTGGGACCAGGTAATCCAGGAGACAGGGTGCTCGGGACCCTGGATGCAGACCGACGTGCCCCGATGTGACAACTACACCAGCATGAGGAACCTCATCAGTACTTATATGAAGTGAGCGATTATATAATCTAAAATATGAGAAATATCTTTTTAGCAATTTGAAAATGATGTATGTTGTGTACAATGTAATATGTTTTCAATATCTTAACAATAAAATCCCAAGCAACATTCAAAAACTAAGTCCCAACAAATTTAGGTCAATTGTAAAGCAGAAATTGTGCCTAGGTTACTCATTAAGAGATTATATAGATGACAATTAATATGCTTGGGATTAACTGATCTAATGAACTAGGCTTTTGATTATTTTATTACCATATTATTATTCTGACATAGAGTTTTGTTGTTTATTTTTGTCTCTTTAAGTCTGACATAACAATGATTTAGTACAACAAGTACACTAATTAGATTATAATATGAGCAGGCATAACTGAAATGTTTGCAGTGATTATATTTTTTCTTAAAAATAACAAGACGGCACGCATGCATCAGTCAATAAGTAGCTCGACCATAATTTAGGGAGCTCAACAACATGTCGCACGACGATACCAGATACTAGTATTAGGTACATACATACATCTCTTGCTTGTCCAAAGATATTGCTATTCCTCTTACTGCAAGCTCTCTCTTCCAGCACATACGAGAACCACAAGTGCGACTCCTGTCCGCGCATCTGCAGCTCCTTCCTGTACAACGGCGTAGTGACCGATAGGCAGCGGTTCTACTTCTGGAACAGCGCCACCAGGGAGTGGTCTGTGAGTAGTGGCGCTGCAGCGCTGCAGACTCATGTAAGGAGCTAGGGTACCAACATCTAGATTGCAGTATAGAAATACATTCCACAGTGTGGATTAGTAACAGACTTAAAAGTTTATCTTCTCTCCTTCGCTTTATTCCATTATCTGGGGTCGGCTCGCCTTGTCTGCCGTCTCCATTTTGTTCTATCTTGCGCGGTTCTAGTATCAACATTCATGTCCAAAGGTCTTTTTGGACTGATAAAAGCCAGACTTAAAAGTTTATGATAAATGATAAAATACAATACATACCTACGTTTATCAGTCAGTGTTTTAGATTATTACTAGGTACTAGATGGCACTGGTTTCTTCTAAATCACGACCTTTGAAAAAATGGCGAAACAAATTCAGAGAAGGATTCTAAGTCCCTTATAAATAAGGTTACGGTAACCGGTTTGCCACCTTATTGGTATAAAAAAAAACTAAAAAACATGAAAGCAGACAGAAAACAGAAAATCATGAAAGATCTCCTTCAAAGTGCATACATAGTAATTTATAACCAAATACCTACCTATGTGTGTTTATACGTTCTAATTCACGAAGTCCTTTAAACTATATAAATTTGAACTAGGTGTTCAAATTTCAGGTGTTCGTGAGATAAAATGTCAATAAGTAACAGCTTTGTATGAAATGGGTTTTTCATATATCAGCTCCGAATTGATTTGATAGGTGGTAAGCATGGATCAGTCGTCGTGCACCTCTATCATAATTAAGGGGAACTCAGACAGACACACAAGACTAACAGTCAACCAGTACCAGTACCTCAGTAACCAAGTAGTTGTAAGCGCGATTGTCCTGGGTGCGATTTAAAGTCGAGCAGTTTTGGTTTTTCTGTGAAATTCTCGATATGGCAATAGACTCGCCCTCTATTACATGGGATCTAAATATACTGGCGAATTGTGGGTGTAGGTACATTGGAACAGTCAGCAACGAAAGTCGTTGAACACCATTCAATCTTTAAAAGGCTTTAACTTTTTACTTAATTTTTTTACTTTCTTAAAGTTACCGTCTGAGAAGGTAGTTACGAGTTCTTTGTATCCTATCCAACTAATAATATTAAAAATGTGAAAGTTTGTGAGGATGTATGGATGTTTGTTCCTCTTTCACGCTAAAACTACTGAACGGATTTTAATGAAACTTTACAGTATTATTATTTATACATCAGAATAACATATAGGCTATAATTTACAACCATTTTGAGTTAATTAGCCAAATTACAACGATAAATAAAAGTAATAATTAAAAGTAACATGCGGACGAAGTCGCGGGCAGAAGCTAGTTGTTATTATAATTACAAGCTTTACCTTATCTAGAACTTAATTAAAAGTTTTGGTGCAGTAATTAACTACCTTCAACTTGACTCTGCCTTCGAGGAATACAGCTGTGTTGGTATGTTTTATGTTATGTTATTCTGTCCAGGTATACATTTACTTCAACAGCATGATGGTGTCGGTGTACGAAGAGCGATATAACTATGACTGGAACCTGTTCGTGTCAGACCTTGGCGGTAGCATCGTGAGTATGAACTCATCATCATCTTCCGACCTTGCCTTTTCCCAACTAGAAAAAAAGAAAGAAAGAAAAAATTATTTGGCCAAAACATGTACAGTCAGCAACGAAAGTAGCTGAACATGTTGCAATCTTCAATACGATTTTTAATAATTATGAAGTTACTGACCTGTGAAGGTTGTGCGAAGCTATGGCAGAGATGATTACTAAATATTTACCTTACCATCATTATAAAAAAATCCTTGACAAGTTTTGGAGCTGTTATGTTTTCTAAATTTACCTGTGTTCAGCGACTTTCGTTGCTGACCGTACCTACCCCTTACGAGTAGTAAAGAAAAACATCTGCGATAGGGTCGACTTCCGGACTAAACTAACTAGATGCGGCTGAATATCAGTATTTAACAAGAAGTGACTACCATTACACCTCTGCAATCCAATTACTGAGTAATACTGATATCCTGAGGATAGACTGGTTGTTAGGCTTTTTGGGCTTCGGACTACAACTAACAACCGTCATACATGTTCCTATGACATTCGGGACCCTCTCCGAAGTACCGAGGGTCTCCAATTGTTTTATTTATTTAGGTATTTCTTTCATGTAACCATTACAGGAATTCCCAATTCGATAATTACAGTTTCATACCTTAAAAATAATCTTTCGTTTAAAAACACAGCAATACTACTTCGCAAGGTACGCACCTCTGACTTTTCGAATTCATGTGCGTATTAATAATGAGTTATCACTCGCTTAAACGTTGAAGGAAAACATCGTGAGGAAACCTGCATACCTTAGAGATTTTTCTCGACGGTTTGTGAAGTCTGCCAACCGGCACTAGGCCAGCGTGGTGGACTATAGCCTAATCCCTCTCATTTTGAGAGAAGACGCCTGCCCAGCAGTGGGACAGTATATTGGTTGATGATGATATTAATGCCTACCTGTGATCGATCTTTTCTTTCTCTAAAATTTATATCTTTGAAGATTATTATTTCAATAATCCCACCATACAAACACTTGAATAAGATAATCAATAGCATATTCATCCCGGAAACATCTTCATTCTGGGCAGTCCGATGTAATCTCTGCCAATCTAGATATTATACAAACATCCTGGTAAACCTGGTGAGATAAACACGAGGCCAATGAGTATCTGGCAGCGTGCCATCTAACGAAGAGTAGACGACTCTGAGTTATCGAAGTAAAATGACTATTTGATTCAGTTTGTGGCCCAGTATCATGCAATACGTCAGCATCGTAGATATTTATCATACTAAATAACTTGGGCACCTCTTTTAGTAACCAGATGCGGTTACTAAAAGATATTTAGTATTTTTCACATAAGTACAGCAATCAAAACTCCTCAAATCTCAGTTTCTGGCAAAATTGAGATCCTCGCTCTATCAATTACGGAAAAATGGCTATCTGGGTCTAACTACCATTTACGATTGTCATAGGTATTCGTATGTCAACAGGAAACAATGGATTAAATATTCTCTGAGGCATAGAGTATGTTCCAAGTCCTAAGAATGGTCACTCATCCACAGACTGACAGCAGAAAGTGACTTATTTAACCTATATATTCTGGATAATCTATTGAAACAATATTTTTAAGAATAAAATGTTATTGTATCCAGGGCTTCCTCCTCGGCCTCTCCGTGATCGGTCTGATGAAGATTTTCGGCAAGACCTGGCGCACGTTTGTGGAACCATACCTTAGATGCAAGAAGAAGTCCACATCTGTCAGTAGCGTCACTTCAGGGGTCACAGCTGATGCGGATACCATCAGGAGACAGTACACTGAAAAATGGAACGAGAAGAAAACGAATGATAAACCGTAGAAGTAAAATATAGGATCTGATTGTAACCCCACTAGTTACATAAATAGTAAATATTGGACTAGCTTTGCTAAATTCCTAAATCAGAATCGGTAGTCTGTGACTGCCAGGGGCGCTATCCAAGTTGTCCAGTCAAAGTATTTGACATAAGCGATGGCAAATATAACTCGCTATAAGCTCATGGCTACAGTGTGTATACACCGTGAAAGTGGTGACCTTGTTTTTCCGTGTAAAAATCTTCATATACACTGTGTTTTTTTTGTCGTCTTACAGCTGAAAGGATATACTTCTACTCATCATGATTAAACATTTCTTGTATGGGATCAACAATGAAGTGCAAAAAAAAAACAGCTACATCCTACATTTTGTCGAGAGACCTGAACTTTTTTCTAAGAAATAGCTCTTTTATTTTCAGACTTAGTAGTATATCTAGTAGAAATAATATTGAAATAACGGATTCCGTTCGGCTGTATGACGACAAAAAAATCACGGTGTATATCCTCCATCTCTCATAAAGGGAAAGGCGGGGTCCCTTTATGAGAAATGACTTTCCTTTTTGAGTAATTTCCCTTTTCGGAGAGTTGCCGACTATAAACTCTTTGGAGCTTATAGTAGGCAGCTATATCAGCCAGCTCAAGCACACTGAAGAGGAGGCTTCGAGGTTTACGGATGCACGGGTAGCCCTCCTGTGCTTTATCTTTTGAGCATCCCAAACATTTCTTCGCTTTGGTATGCTGCAATCCTCATGTATAATATAAGTACCTAGTTAAATATTAAAAGTCAGCGGATGAGGCGTAGCCCGCGAGGTCCCAACTCTTGCACTATCATATTAAACTATAAGGGGATACTTATAATGTTACACAACTCACAAATAAAGGAATTCTTGCACATAAAAATATATTAAATATAAAGCTCCGAATAAGGAAGTTAGGTTAATCATAAACAACACACACAAAAAGGGAATCATTGATAATGATGTAACAGTAGAACACTGATTCCTGAGTCACAGGTTTTCCCCGAGTTTAGGAGGCAGGGTTTCCATTATTTATGCCACCTTTTTTACAATTAAAGCTTTTACTTGTAACCTAATTTTTAAGTACTTATTGTAACGAAGGCTTTGTTTTTGTGTCATTATAGTTATAATTATTATTATAAATTATACTAATTTTAACAATATAAATATATTCTGAGCATGTTACCTGTATTTTCTTGTGTAATAAATCCACCCTTTGATGTGATGCATTACCAAATGCGCATGCGCAGCCGGTTGCAGTACCCCGCACCCGGGCCTGTCCCGATATCGTCTGTCGTCGCATGATGCGCCGACAATTATAATAGTTTCAATAGAATTTGGAAGAAAAAGCTGGCCTCTAAGTGTAACAATTACCAAAGTAAGTATAAGTAGTCCATAGTGGGAGTAATTCTTCTCAAATTGGAGCTGTTCAACTGGGGAAGTACCTCCGTATTGCTAAAAATCGAAGTGAAATAACACTGCTATGAATTGTGTTGTGTTCCAGGTGAGCAAGTGTTGCTCCGCGAGGAAACACTGCTATGAGTTGTGTTGGCACTGTGGGGACTTTGACCCTGATACTGCCAACCCAACTATTCCTCTTTCATTTTACAGGGTCGGCAACGCACAAGTGATACCTCTGGTGTTGCAAGCGTCTATAGGCTACGGTAACCGCTTACCGTCAGTGGGCCGTATGCTTGTTTGCCACCTTAGTGGTATAAAAAAAATACCTATACAATGCAAGGTCAGCTTCACCTGTGGCTTTTTGACGGCACGCATGCATCAGTCATTGTGTAGTTCGACCAATATTCATACCACACATACCACCTGTCATACCGTATCTAACAGCACGTACCGACTGTCGTAATATGAGCTGCGCATGAGTGATATCCCTCTTAATCTAGTCACACTATGCTGCAACACTGCGCCCGGCAGTCGTGTAATGATGACAACGATCGACATGCCGCGGACGCCAACATTAGATGTCTTTAATTAAATTAGATCTTAATTAACCTAATAATAATATAATAATTATTGTGCCGAGAATACTTGCACAGACATAACCTCGTGGCCAGGATTATCCATCAGCAGCTTGCTTTGAAATACAATCTTGTGGATTCGGAAGTACCGTACTACAAGTATGTGCCCGACCCAGTTCTCGAAAATGGTCATGTTACATTATACTGGGCCCGGTCTATCATTACAGACAGGACTATTGTTGCCAATAAGTCTGACATTGTAGTGTTAGTTCGATTAGAGCGTCGTGCAATGATTGTTGACATCACTGTACCGCATGACGAGAACCTCGTAAAAGCCGAGAAAGAGAAAGAAATAAAGTATCTTGACTTGGCACGCGAGGTTGTCGACATTTGGGAGGTGAATTCAGCAATCATTGTACCAATTGTTGTCAGCCAATGGCCTAATAGTCAAGAGCCTCGATGGACATCTGAGGAGGCTCTCGTTAGACGACTGGGCTTGATACAGAAAGCGGTACTCCTCGACACGGCACGCATTGTGAGGAGGTTCCTCTCTCTGGAGTCTTAACCACCGGCAGCTTGGACCATGTTCTCGATATCGGTGGTCTGACTGGTTTTTTTTGTAAAGATATTCAAAAATATAATGTATATAAGAAAATAAATAAATACGAGAATATAATAATATTCTTGGACAATTTTACATAGCACCATCTAGTCCCAAACTAAGCAGAGCTTGTACTATGGGTACTAGACAATGGAGTACTTATACACTTTTGTTTTGTAAATTATACGTACTTATAATACATACGAAACACCCAGACAAAACAAACACTTATGTTCATCACATAAATATTTGTGTCCTGTGTTAAATTCTCATTGGTGTCCCTTTAATGGCAATAGGCTCGCCCCCTATTATGTAGGACCTAAACATAGGCACGAGCTGTACATTATTTAATGTATTAAATAATGAATATCTTCACCAATACATATTTTACTGTCGTTTGTGAAGACGCGGTGTTTAGACGCGGCGGTATGCGAGGTTGCCTGTTGCCGTTGATTTAAGTCAACACTAAACGTTAGCAGCACTATTTCGCGTCATTGTAATATTTCATACGTTATAAGATGCTCGTTTTGGAAATCATAGGTGGAAAGGAGACGCGATATGAATACATACAATCTTGGGTCTAGAATGTAAAGAGATGAAAATGGTGTGAATTCATAGATTCGCACTAATCAGTCCCTCGCTGAAAATTCTGTGACTTTTGGCAATCTGAGAGCAAAGTTATTAGAGGATTAGTAAAAGTGAGGTTATGTTACATTTTTAACTTACAGATGATTACTGAAGTGCAAAAGTCCGTTAAAACAAAGCTGTGGTGGTCGTTGAAAAGGAAACGAAAGCACTCAAAACGCATCGGAAAATACGAAACGAGTATGCGGAGTGAGCAAGGAAGGGGAAGGCAATCAAAAACTTGTCAGTTGTCAGTTAACTCATCAACTGTTACTGTTATGCGAATGACATAGATAAAAAATATGTCTGATTTTAATCGATATCAAATCATTACAATCGTTTTTCAGTGATTAATTGATATTTTATTTTAATAATACAACTAATAAACGTATACACTATAATGCTAAATATATTATGCAATATAATTACTTTGAATTATTTGCTGATTGCTATTGTTTTATCGATTACAGTCACAAAAACTGTGTCATCGATAATTCAATATCTGACGAAATCAATCTTTTTCATTTTTCTCCGCTTCCAGATTGAGAATTGTGGTGATTTTTCGTATTCTTAAATAAAAAAATATGATCAATTTTTTAGACCATTATCTCACGTCGTTACATTTTGGCCAGCAAATACCCGTCTCCTTTGTGCATTACTTCCGAAAAGAATTCTTGGGCTATGCAGCAATTCTCTCGCTTATTGTTATGGTGACTACAAAGAGCACAGCTCGGGGCACACATACATGAATCTGAATCCTACATTGCTCCAATGTAGGATTCGGTCCAAGCCCATAGGAGCAGTCTCTCTCTGGGGTTCTATTTCACTTCACCGTGGGCGTCCAATCCACGGTTACTACCCCGCCGAGACAAGGTGAGAACCCCTTGGGGGGGGGGGATAACTAGGTACCTACTACTTATTGAAGAATCTCATAAACATAGCTATTGTTAAAAATCATATCAGTTAAAATAACAATGTAGATTTTAAAGCAAACACTCATATAATGGCTACAGCTGTTGTGGATCCCAGCCATTACTGTAATGACTCAAAACCATTAATACACGGTCGTTTCTATTATATTTTCGTCCACATTGTTGATTTTATGTGTCATTCCATTTTAAAATACAAATTTTTAATATATAGTATCTACAGCGGGCGAGGCGGCAGGGTAGTTTCTTTTTTATACCACTAAGGTGGCAAACAAGCATACGGCCCACCTGATGGTAAGCAGTTACCGTAGCCTATAGACCCTTGCAACACCACTTCCGCATTGCCGACGCTGTAAAAACGAAAGAGGAATAATAATTGGGTTGGCAGTGTAAGGGTCAAAGTCCCCCCACTACCAACACTAAGTTTCCTCGTGGACCACTGGCAATCTTGCTCACCGTGAGGAACACGGCACTGCTAAATGCAGTGTTATTTCACTTCGATTTTCTGCAAGGCTTTACTTCCACAGTCGGACAGCTCCAATTTGAGTGGAATTATGTACTCCCACTATGCCCATAATACTCTCAAAATATAGTATTCAGTTTTATAATTAAGTAATAAGTCCAGTGTCATACAAATAAACCAATGTAAGATATTTTGGGATCTTTAGTAGGTACTTAACCAAATCCACATCTTCATACACAAGGTGGGTATCACATAACTACGACATTTCCCTCTAGGAATGCGAGTGAACCCGGGAGTATGAACTAATGTTAGCAACAAGTGTCATGTTGAACCAGAATTGAAACTGTTGGCAAATGTCGAACAATAAATGCATTACAGGTGACGCATGCGCTTGTAATGCTCTTAAGCTGCATACGAGGAGCGATTTCTTCTTCTTTTTTTTTTATATACGTTACTCCACACTAGGAGTTTTTTTCTGTATCGTGGGTGTGTTTACAAACACAAATTATCAAGTATACAAACACCCAGACCCGGAACAACTACATGTAGGTCATACAAATGGGTTCTCGCCTTGTCGCGGCGGCGGGGCTTAGTAACCGTGGATTGATGGCCCACGGTGAAGCGAAGTAGAGGCCCAGGGAGGGACTGCTCCTGCGGGCTTGGACAAACCCTGCATTAGAGTGGCTAAAAAAAAAGGTCATACAAATGGGTTCTCTACTTGATTTCGAAAGTTGATGATTAGATTTTTATTATACCGAACACGGGGTGTCGATAATTCAGCTATGCGATGTTGATAATGTATTCCATCGATGCTTTATTGGTGCGATGTAACGTTAGTGCGAAAAATCCTGTTACGAAAACCCCAACAGCTCATTGATTCGGTAATTTATTAGTTCGATATACGTTATTGCGTTTCAACCCGACATACCTTGTCGGGTTGAAACGCATTAACGTAAAAGCTCCTTTTACGGAGGTATATTATGGCAACATTTGAAACTAAGAAAGAAAAATATGTAGGTATTTGTGAGTATCATGACACATGTAAAAAAAAAAATTTTCGGCAAAGGAACGTATGAAGTCGTCAAAACTTCACTGTCAGACTCCTGTCGAGAGAACCTATCGACCTCCAAAGTTGGACTTTTATTGGTCTTCTGGCTGGTAGCGAGTGTATAGACATATCTTATAGTTGCAATATGTTGCGGTATCTATGCCATCATATTAATGGTCTCTTCACTCAACCATTATTTAATATTACTTTGGGTTTATTTATAAATATCATAACATACCGTAGGTACTCACAGTTTGTGTTGTTTAGTAGGTTTTTGACGTAAATCAGGACCAGGACCTCGTCTATTTTACTGCTTGAAGGATGCAATTGGGACTACCGCAGCCTTGGACGGCCTTCAACTAAATGAACAGTCCTCAGAACCTCCTGGAAATAGCTACAGTTCTGTTCAATTCAACTTCAGTTCCAATGAAAATTTATAGCGGATGTCCTTGTTCAGCAGTGGACGTGTTGATGGTGAGACCATATAAGAGAAGCTAGAGATCTGTGGTTCCGAAGACCAAAGCCCAAATTAGGTTATGTAACCAGTAGAGTTATTCAGGTTATTCATATTTGTTCGCTACAAATCGCTCCGCTTATCCACTATATCCGCTCCCGCGCCCCGTGTTACTCACACCCGATCGGTGTCAATGTTCTAAATTTGATGCAGCTCATTTAACTGATCAATCAGCGATTGAATAATATTTTATCGCTGGCTCTAATATCGTATAATTATTTACACGGCGGCGTTCGGCATCAGAAATGTACGCGTTGACTGATTGTCATTGTGAAATTGTTGCAAGTGGATAGCTGATAGAGATTATGGTGGTCAAAAAACATGAAAACATAATTTTACACAATGGTTTCGGATGTGCACCTTATTGTTCATCTTATAAGATGATCTTATAAGAAATTTATATATTGTACGAAATCAACGAGAGATTGGGCTGCTGAAACAGCGGACAGAGTGGCCTTTTATACGGATTATGAAATTATAGTACGGAAAATCCTTATGGATTGGTCTACCACCTGGGGAGGTGCCAGGACTTAACAGACTAACTAAAAACGCACTTGCCCTGTGTCACGGCCATGGGATTCCTGACATTTGACACGACCGTAACCGGCTGTGGTCCAACCCTCGCTGGACCCCTTCAAAGGGCGATGTCTCTCCTCGCTTCCTATTATAAAGCGCGCGTGGATTAACTACACGCGTCGCCTACTGAGGCCATTGACTGGTGGGGCGGCGGACTTCCAAATTCAGCCACCCGCAGGCCACAGACAGTTCATGTAGACCGGAGGTCTGTCTGTGGGATGTACAGTCAGATGTACAGAGTGGGATGAACCAGGCTAAGATAAAAAATATTTAAATATTGCTAGGTCGTTTGTTAGTACTTTCGAATTATAAGAATACTTATTTTATTTTTTTATTTTATTTATTTATTTATTCATATTTATAGACATAACAGGTAAACCCAAAGCGTCTATAAATTAGTTACATGAAATACATACCTTATATATATATTAATAAACATTCTTCTAAACATATTACAATAAATGCCTTCCTTGCTAAATTTGGGAAACGTACCTACTACTTACTTCACCTAAACAACATTTTGTATTTATACACACCCGATACAAATTAATATCATCATCCTAATTTTGTTCCTCTCGTCTTAGATCAACACAGCACCTAAATCTTGTATCTCTTTCCCTCGAAGTCTATCAGCTGATGACTGTGAGCCCTTGGAGGGCGAGGCGATCCCACGCAACGTGGCGTGTCGACACGTAATCTACGAACCTATGCTGTGATTCACGGACGGTCCGCCAGTCTATTTAAAGTACATTATATTTGACTGTAAACAAGGATTTGTTGTCGTTGGGCAATATACTTGGCATTTGAGAGGAAAAACCCTATGGTCGATTTAAAAAAAGTGTCTGTAGCGCTGACGATACTGACTGATTTGTACCTTAACTTGGTTTTTGGTCGGCTAATATTATAATTAATTAACTAAAATATCTGGCTCTATCTTTTTGTATATTTTTGGCATTTTCCATGCTAAGATTTTAAAGTTATTTAGAAAAGGAAAAATATGACCGCGGGCAGGATTCGAACCTGCGTCTTCTGGTTAAGTACACCAGACGGTATGATCACACGATTTTAAAGTTATTTTAAAATACGATTTTAAAATAAATTTTTCCTTTTCTAAATAACTTTAAAATCCAAAAAGATAGTTAGAAGGTAAGGTGGCATCGTTCGACATTGAACTAACTGTAAAGTAAGTTGTGTCGGTTGAAAAGCAAAAACTTGCATTTCAATAGGTGTTACTGACGTCACCATAAAGACGTAAATTCAGTATGTGAAGGTAGGTATCGCGGTGGCTTAGTGGTCATAGCGTCTGGTGTACCTAACCAGAAGACGCAGGTTCGAATCCTGCCCGCGGTCATATTTTTCCTTTTCTAAATAACTATCTGGCTCTAGTCGATTTTGTTATTTACTTAAAGTTAATAAACTAATAGTCATTCATACACGTGTTGTGCCTGGTTATGGTGGTTTTCCTGGACGATGATTGACGACGATGCCGCTTACGGAGTCTCCACTTTGTTATCACCATTCCTAAACGGACATGTCTGGTCAAAGGGTGGACTCGCTCCCTATTCTCTGTGTCTCTTCCTGTCATTTAATGATAATTGAGGATTGGGCCTCCGCTTCTTCTGTTCATACACAAGTACGAAAAACCTGGATAGCATCTCTAGCGGCCAGGAATTTTTCATACAAAAGAAATAAACATACGCATCACTAAACTTTATCATCATCACAATCGCGTAGGCTAAAGTTGCCTTCATTGATTTCAATTAGCCAGCTGATATAGGGCTGTGCTGATTACAATATATGAAACGATAGGAAAAGAAATCTACTTAATATGAGTTCGTTTTTACACATGGTCCTCTTGGCCGTTCTTTCCTTCGATCTTTCCTTTTATTGTCAGCGTCTGTTCCGTAACCTTAGCGAAACATGGTATTCATGATCATCATCCTCCAAGATTTTTTGAAGAAGAATAAGAAAGAATGAATGTGACAGTCACAAAACAAGACAAAACTTTTTCCTAAGTTGGCGTTGAATACCAGTCTAATTAGCTACAGCTGAATATCAGCGTGATATTATGTGAGCCTCTCTGATATAGGTTTTCATTGTACAGCGGCCAGCACATCAAGCTACCCCACAATCTGTCAATTTTCACAAAATAATAAGGTTCATGTTCAATTGGGAAAATTTGACAGTTTTGGATAGCTTGACCTGCACGCGTCTGTACCTATTCTACTTCTAGTCAATACCGTCACTTCTTTCAAATATAAAAAAACCTAGCGACCCGTCCTGGCCTTGCACAGGTGTAATATACTTATAACATTCATGTATTATACATATAAACCTTCCTCTTGAATCTCTCTATCTATTAAAAAAGATCGCAGCAAAATCTGTTGCGTTGTTTTAAATATCTAAGCATACATAGGGACAGACAGACAGAGGAAAGATACTTTGTTTTATACTATGTAGTGAAACATAAAATAAGTGTTAACATTTATACAGTTGTTGAGGGGAATATTTTTTCTTTATTCCTCTAAAACCATAAATCCACGATTTACGAACGTTTTTTATAGTTGCCTGGACGTTTACTAAAACAACTGTGACCACAAACGCGTCGATTTTATTGACTATTTCGTCAATACGTATTCACTGCCATTAAAACTTAAACATATTCATTTCAGTAAAGCTTTGAGGGGCTCGTGGCTAAGTTGTAACTATGCTGATCTAAAGATCTGCAAGGATCAGTTGTGTGTTAGACTTTGGATAGATGAGTAACCATTCTTGACAAATTGAGACTCCTCCGTGCCTCAGAGTGTACGTAAAACTGTCGCAGAAGCCCAAAAAGCCTAACAACCAGTATATCCTCATAATATCCTAGTATTGCCTAGAAATTGGGTTGCGAAAGGAAATATTTCTACCTTTTATTATGTAGTATGCATTTTGATACAGTTGTTAATGCAGACAGCTTTACTTCTACACTGGAAGATTCCCTGAACGCTTCCCAGGTGGAGCTAATTACCCAGCCATCTCCCTCCGGCTCCACAAACGGGTCAGAGCAATAACAACTAAATTTGGCAAGTGGCAGCCAATCCGTTTTTGTGGTAGTGGCACACGCAGTGACGTCACCGCCGGTAATTTTAGACGCACTGACTCAGTGAGGGTCGGCCCGCGCAGGAATTTGAATATAACACGTCTTTTCTGAATGCGCCTTACAAGGTGGCATGGGGAATATTACTGAACTCATGATTTAATAACTCACGAATAGATAAAACATTGCTGGTTGAAGTTGTGCTTACTGCAACCATATCAAGTGCGAATATCGCAAGTCGCAAGCATCCATCGACGAATCATCGTCTTCTTAGCTTTTTTACAACTACGTTCTGATCCAATCCTGATACGTGTTTCCAATCGAGCCAGAAGCGGCTGAATGTCAGTATTTTACACGAAGCAACTTCTATCAGACTTTCGCAACCCAATTTCTGGGTAGTACCGATATCCTAAGGACAGGCTGTTCGACGAACATTTTTTTTTTATTGCCTACAATTGCAGACGAGCAGGCGGCCCACCTGATGGTAAGTGGTTACCGCCGCCCATGGACATCAGCAACGTCGGTGACAGAGCTGTGCCGCCGCCTACTGTGTATGGTAAAGAGCTCTTTTTAGAACATAACAATAAAATTTACAGTACTTTTAGTTCCGTACGTAACGTCTTCTTCCTTCTAATCGAGATCTTTCTGTCTCCAACAACTGTTCAGGTTAGGAGAAGAAAAAATATCCTAATTAAACCTTACAAACCCAGCAGAATCAGAAATAGCACAACTTTTAAAACAGCTGGTGTTCTATAAATGATTAATTAGGTAAACAACGTAAGGAAGTCCCGTTTTATAATAAGATAATTTTGTAAACCCACACAATAGCAGTTGGTTCGATAAGAATTTAATCCATTGTTACCATATCAACTGCTTCGTTGGTTTAATGCGATACTGCTAAAATTAACTTAATGGAGACACTTTAGTGATAAGTATTTACATAAGGTACACCTAAGCAATATCTCCCTTTTATTATATTAGGTTTATTTATGGAAATAAAAGAAATTTTAATTTGAATTTGAATGGTCAAGCACTGCTATCCTTGAGGGTTTAATTCCCAGATCGACCAGTTTTATTGGAATATTCTAATAAATTCTCTTAAATACATAGGAAACTCGGGAAACACAGCCATGATATTTTGTTTTTCATAACACTTATTGACTTTTGTTTTAGTCTAAGCATCATAATTATACCGCTTTCAATTTTGGTCTCAATACTTCAAGAAAATTGCGTACAGAGGTCAGCACATCAAGCTACCACAATCTGTCAAATTTCGTTGATGGATTTTCAACTTTAATACAACACGGTAAGGTTAATATTCAATTGGGAAAATTTGACAGTTTTGGTTATCTTGACCTGCTTGCGTCTGTACTTAAATACACTTCATTACAGACAGATACAAATCTTGTAGCACCAATACCACCAGCAGACTTTACAAAAGCCCAAAGCCATTTTTAAGACAGCTAAACATCTGTGGTCCCATTAAAAAAGAAGCAACCTGCAATCGGGCCATAACACGATAGCACTGGCTTACAGAAAATGCTGATATTTTGCCACAACCATTTAGAATGGGTGTCAATTCCAACATAGGAAAATTTTATGTAAACTGCCGTAATATTCAGAATTATAAGACAAGGTACACACAATTACTTCTATCATCAAAGACAATAAAATTCCTATCGAACAAAACACAAAACACCTGCCAACAAAAGTCGATATCCACAAAAATAACCCAATACACGTTCTTCCAATACATAAATACAATACGTACATAAAACATACACAGACATACATACGTGTGCAAGTAATGTTACAGGAGCTGATAATTTCATACATTCTGAAACGCGTTACTGGCGTTTGTGCTAAAAATATCAAACAAATACTCATATAGACGCGCTCGGCGTTACATTAAAAATAAATAGCGGCTGAATCTGAAGCGAAGTATTAAACTGTGTTAGCTCTACGTTTTGGCTACTCTGCGCCAAAATGAGGTGCCCTAGCTTGTTGTTCCATATAGAATAACAAGTATTCAAGTATTATTATTGCATTCATCATCATCAATCCATATAATGTCCCACTGTTGGGCACGGGTCCCCTCCAAAATGAGATGGATTATGCTATAGTCCACCACGCTGGCCTAGTGCAGGTTGGCAGAGTTCACATACCGTCGAGAAAAATCTCTTAGGCATGCAAGGCATACGCTTTGGTCTTAGCCAATTATGTTACTTATTCTTGGACAATTTTTTAACCAGCACCATCTCGTCCCAAACTAAACAGAGCTTATTCTATGGGTACTAGACAATGGATATAATACAAAAATATAGTTATTTTGTAAATACATATTTATAATACATAAGAAACACCCAGACAAACATACACACGTTTTAACCACACAAATATTTGTGTCCTGTGGGAATCATTGTACTTTGATAGAATTTAATTTACGATTAAATAGTAGGTTGATTGTTGGATAGAATTTGGAAAGTAGACTAGGAGAGTGGAGTCCAGATGATGGAATAAGGCTATGTAAAGAAGAAAACAGAAAAATTTTTTCACGTTTCAAAATCTTTGAGATTTTTTTTAACTTTATTATAAAATCTTTTGTATGGAACGAGGGAGGGCGACTCTAAAATGCAGTTTTTACGGTATGCTCTGATGCGGATTCGACCTAAATCGTGTAATATATTACGTAGGTATCTCTCAACGGTGCTGAGTCTTATTTTAGCCCAATTCAGTGGAGCTTTGGGGGCGATAGATTGTTTTAGTGTTCCGGTCCGAAGATAGAATAGATCACGACTATGGGAATATGAATAAGAAAGTTAAACATTCCTGTTGTAAAGATGGTGGGGAAGAAATGGACAAGAGTAGCCCAGAGCAGAAACGAGTGGAAGATACATGAAGAGGTCTCCGTTCTAGTCTAGCAGTGGACAGCATCGGGCTGATGATGATGATGGGAATAGAAAAAAAAAAGGTTCTCGAGTGGAGACCAGGCACCGGAAAGTGTAGGATGGGAACGAGATATGGATCGACGACTTGGTAAAGGTCGGTGGAAGTCGTTGGATGCAGGCGGAATATAACCGGTCCTTATGGAAGTTTATGGGGGTAGTCTGTGTCTGATATGATGATGGGAAACGGTAGCGTTGACATAAGTTAGATATGTTAATGCTTTTTTTTATAAAAAGGGTAGGTACCTACCTACCCTTTTTATAAAAAAAAGCATACCCAATTTACCTAAATTGCCATAGCTTATTCCATTTGTATTGTATCTTTTAATTTTAAAAAGACGTATTTGCATTGATAGCAGTGATAGCCTAATGGTATGACCATTGGACTGCCAAGTCAAAGGTCTCGAGTTCGAATCTAAGGCACGCACCTCTGACTTTTCGAATTTATGTGCGTATTAATAATTAATTATCACTAGCTTAAACGGTGAAGGAAAACATCGTGAGGGTTACGATGTTTTCCTTCACCGTTTAAGCTTGCAGGTTAAGCACCGTTGAACAGCAACGGTTTGTGAAGTCTGCCAACTTGCACTAGGCTATCGTGGTGGATTAGGCTCTACCTAATCCTTCTTAATCTGGGAGGAGACACGTACCCAGCAGTGAGACTGTATATGGGTTGATGATAATGATGTATTTTCATTTTTCTTGAATGTCCTTGCTTTGAGCTGTGTTGTGTTCCTTACGGTGAACAACGTTGCCAGTGCTCCGCGAGGAAACGTTGTATTGGCAGTGGGGGGGACTTTGACCCTTATACTGCCAACCCAAATGTTCCTCTTTCGTTTTACAGGGTTGGCAACGCGCAAGTGATACCCCTGGTGTTACAAGCGTCTATAGGCTACAGTAACCGCTTACCATCAGGCGATCCGTCTGCTAGTTTGCCCCATATAAATGCTCCCCCAAAAAAATGCTCGGCAGACACAAGAGCAGGCGAGATATCTCTAACTATTATATTTTAAAGACACTCGATAAACAACGTGACGTCACAATTGACAGGTGATGCGGTATCTACGAGGTATTTATACCGCGGCCACTGGAGACGGTGTTGGAGCGGTTCCAGTCGTGCACCATTCATAAGCAACCTTGGCTATCGACGGTGTTGTACACCTTGGTGACGCTTGTCTCGGACTGTCCTACTTATGGTCATGATTAAGAAGTTCAGAGAACTCGAGGGTACTTACTAATAGCTAGTTAATAATAAATACATCTTAGCTTGTTACAAACTCAATACCTTTCTACTAATACGAAACTAGAAAATAACTTGTTATAAAAAGAAAACATTATCATTCGTCTATATTTGTCTACATGCTTATAATTCACCTCACTAGTCTACTGGTCCTAAGCGCGACTGCTACGCTAGAGGTCCTGCGTTCGATCCCCAGGTCGAGCAGTGTTATTGGGTTTTTCTATGAAATTCTCAGTAGCAGCTCGGAGTCAAAATAGGCTCGCCCCCTGTTACATGGGACCTAAACATACCGGCGAAATGTGGGTGTACATTGGTACACCTCTGCCTAACCCTTCGGGGAATACAGGCGTAATGGTATGTTATGCTTATAATATACAGAAACACCCAGACAAACACAAACAATTAAGTTCAACACATAAATATTTGTGTCTTGTGGTAATCGAACCCTCTCGTGAGCACAGTACCTACAACCCGTATGGGTATATAAGCGTGATGTACCTCAAGAAAAATAAACTTTTCACCATTTCGAATCTAATTTTGCAATATTTTTGTACAATATTTTCAATACATTAGAAGGTGTATGTTTGAACGATAATTGATCGGTAGCGCCACATATCATGTCGTGTGCATTAGTTGCAACACGCATCTGTCGCGAGCCAAGCATTCTCTTTACCTGACGCCCGATTAATCAACCCTGCTCATCACACGGGTGTAAAGGTGTGAAGTAATTTGTCAGATACACCGTGCCAGTAAGGGTTCCGTACGTTATAGGCAGTATAAAGGATATGTAAGCCCTATATAAAGATAAAAAAAAATTGGTACCTGGTTGTTTTTAGCACGAATATACTTATAGGCAGTTACAGATAAATCAAACCGTAGTAATATTTTTTATATGCATCTCTTTCTTACAAATATTATTGGAAAAGGATTTCATATACTTCATCATCAACCTATATACTGTCCCACTGCTGCACGGGTGTCCTCTAACAGAATGAGAGGGATTAGGCTATAGTCCACCACGCTGGCCTAGTGCGGGTTGGCAGACCTCACACGCCGTCGAGAAAATTTCTAAGGTATGCAGGTTTTCTCACGATGTTTTCTTTCACCGTTTAATTAAGCGATTGATAATAGAGGTGCGATTTGCGGCCTTAGATTTGAACTCGAGATCTTCGAGTTGGTAGTCCAATGGTCACAGCACTAGGCTATCACTGCTTGTTATCATATATTTAGTGTATTCAAATCTGTCTACTTGATAAAACAGTCGTACCTACCCTACTTTGAAAGAATTAAAAACAATGTATAGCTTGCAAAAAAACAATGACTATCACTAACAGAAACAAAGAAATAAAATTACGTATTTTGACATTTAAAATAGTGCGTCTCATCCCCGCAAAGAAAAAGGAATGGCGCTCAGCATTATGCTGAAACCGTGTTGTGAATGCTTGCAACACAGCGCAGCGTTGATTTTCGGCGCCAACTTAAATATATAAACTTATAGCTATAAAAAAATAATTCATGTTGAAGATGAAGAGACTTCGAAGAAAAAAGGTTTCCTTTCTTCATTTTCTTATGTTTTTTTAGTAAGAGACCCTTAATTAATTTAAAAGTAACTATATATTAAAATATGCAATTTTATGGCAAAATGAAAAAGACGAGAAACTAGAGGCAATGAAAATAAGATCAGGACATGTTATAATTAGCAACTACAAATTCTAAATTGGTGTATAATCTTAAAGATGGGACTAAAATACTTGATACAGCAATTAAAGACCTTTGGCAAACGGCTAATCTCGTTGAGCGCAAATGATGTATCCACATCTTCTAATTAATTTATACATGACTGTAATAAACGTTGAACACATTAAGAAAGTACACATATTGGTAACAAAAATGACCTTAATGAAAGTTAAACTAAATTGAATTGGTTATTTTGGTATCTGCAACAAGCTTATAACTAATCGGTATTAAAAAAACAATTAAGTTTGACGAGTTTTGCGAATTTGTCGATAAAACAGAGGCCGAGGGTGATTGAGCAAAACTATGTTATTTATATGTGGGTAGGTAGTATTGTTGGTAGTTTAAAATAACGACTCGATTTTGTTTAACAAAATCACTGTTTATCAGTGATATTGCATGGTCTAACCCTCACACATTTCAGATGAGTTTTAAATATACTAATTGTCCTATATTCGCAAAAAGCCTTTGAATTGAATTGATATATTTGACATTAGTTACTAGAGCATGACGTACTTGTAGCAGTATATTGATGGCACATCTTGTGTTTATTTAAATAGCAAAAGATCTTCTCACCTCGCATTTCTATTTCAGTGCGTATGTTTTCAGTCGCGTAAGCTCGGAGATTTTTCTAAATACTAGAATCCGGGTTCAACAAAAGGCATTCATTGACTTTTTCTATACCACAAGCTCTGCTTAGCTTGGGACTAGTTATAATTACTAAGTACTAAGTTACTAAGTACTTAGTACTAAGTTAATTAATAATAAATATTTCGGACACAGCACCTGTGTCCGAAATATTTATTATTAATTCTTGGATACTATTTCTGCTTTTCCACGTTTATACTTTGTTTATGTTTATCTTATAATTCATTTATCTATGTAAAATTAGAGATTTTCTCGACGGTTTGTGAAGTCTGCGAACCCGCACTAGGCCAGCGTGGTGGACTATAGCCTAATCACCCTCAATATGAGAGTAGACTCGTGCCCAGCAGTGGGACAGTATTAGGTTGATGATGATGATGATGATAAATAAACTTAGTTGTTGCAAGGTTAAGTTCAATACTCAAATCATTTATTGCATTCATAAGTTGTTCTAGCCACGGCCATACAAACGATGTCATACAAACACCTATGATAAACGTTAGTAGTAGTCAGAAGCCCAAAAAGCCTAACAACCAATCTATCCACAGGGTAACGGGTTTACCCAAAAAATTGGGTTGCGAAGGTCTGCTGGAAGTTGCTTCGTGTAAAGTACTGATATTCAGCCGTATCTGGTTAGGCTGGAAGCCGACCCGTTGGGAAAAGGCTCGGAGATGCATACAAGTACCTAATACATATTTTAGGATTTATACATTATATATAAAACGTATCATGATTGTGTTATCATGATGATAACACAATTATAAATTAAAGGGTCAGTTATTTAAAGTAAAATTCCCGAACTTTACATTTAAATGAGAATTTACTCGTTGTTTTTTTAGTTCGGTGTATGTCTTTGGCATCTCTCGATGTTTCCACTGTCATGCACCATATATATATTTAATGATCGCCAAAGCACACACGTGTACTTAGCATGATGGTTCTCTCCTCTCTGTATCTCTCTCTTCTCTGTACCAAAAGAAGGTCTTTGCTCAGTCATGAGACAATTACGACATAATAATTTATGATCGACGTTAATTTTCCCTGTTGTCAGAAATGACGTCAGAGATAAAATGTGGAACATTCCAGACATATTAGATAGTGTTCGATACGCTTTATAATGACGTTTGGCGATACATGATTAGAACTATGCAGAAGACACTTTCAATGTAAATGAAGCCTTTATAACATCAGTTACAATCCAAATTTCAGCGGCTCAATTTTTTCGAATTGGTGCTAAGATAAATTATATTTTAGTTGGGTATGTTAAGGTTTAAATTAGTGTAGCAGCGTTGTTACCTGTTATTAAGAATAGAATTGGCAGGGTGTAGGTTGTGAGGTGGTTATAAGATCTCTGACGTTGGCCAGCTCTGACTCACAGTTTGACAAGTCAGCTAACTAGACTTGTCTTCTCAAAGAGACTGCATTCATATTGCTTCAGAATTTAATTTATTGTCATTAGGAAAGATATGATAATGGATTGAGATATGCGAAAATGTAATTTAATTGATGTCTAATACGGTCTCATGTTCTATAAATCAAACTGTAGTAATAGAGTTCAAAATCGAATAATCATTAGGCGCAGGATTTAAAATAGCATTTGTCATATTTTATAAAAATAGGTACATAATATACCATCACGCCTGTATTCCCCAAAGGTAAGGGCAGAGGTGTACCAATGAATACCCACATTATAAATTATAGGTATATTTTAGGTCCCATGTAAAAAAGGGCGAGCCTAATATCAGTAACCGGGCATAAATCCAAACTAGAGCTGCTACTGAGAATTTCATAGAAACACCCAATAATAATTTACTCGATCTGGGAATCAAACCCACAATGTCTAGCAAAGCAGTCACGCTAAGGGCCATTGGAATAAAGAAATGGTTATTTATTTTATAGAAATACGGATTCATTTACTACTATATCTTAAAGATGAACTGCATCTTGGTCTAAGTGGTGGCAAGCCAGGCTGGTGTGACAGAGGTCTTAGGTTCCCAGTGTCATTAAGTATTTAAGACTTTTATTTGTTCGGTACCAATATGAGAATTTTATAAGATTCTGGTTCCAATTTTCAGTTCGTTGCAATATTATTATTTTTTTGTAAAGAAACTCTTAGTACTAGCCCAGACCTTGGATTTGACCAATAAATAGGCTCGAGAATTCGTTTGCTACAGCGTTTGTCAGTTCTCCGCAAAATGTATATGGCCCATTGCAACTTCAGCTAGACAATCCTTTGAGCTATGTAGGCAACTTTTGTTCTCTGGCGAGGTCTCGAGTAGTAACCACAACCGGAAACGTTGTGTAGGACGCCCGTCGTTCAGGTGGAGTGAAGACTTGCGAAGCAAAGCGAGGTTCTGTGTTCATTAGGAGCCTACGTCCAGCCGTTGACGAAGCTGATGATGATGAAATAGGCTCACTCCTTAGAATGGGATCACACAATTTTTATAGAACCTTACTGCATAATTTTGCCTGGAAAATGGAAACGTAATAAAAAAACCGAAACTGTTTGTAATATGAACTCAAAATATGTAATACATCATTCAAATTAGGACAGCTCAATGTCGTTAGTTCAGCTAGATTCATATTTTATTCAAATTAAATATTCGAGCATTTTACACAGCTATCCCAAACTAAACAGAGCTTATACTATGGGTACTAGACGGGTACTAGACAATAGATATAGTACACAAATATAAATACATACATATACAAACACTACTTATGTTCATCGCATAAATAGTTGTGTCCTGTGGGCATGGATCGCACGATCTCATTTTCACCAATCCGACACTTGAACGACTGACGTAGTCAGTTTGGTACAAAATCACGGTGGTATTGTCGCAAATCATTTCAAAAACCATTGTGTTCCGTTTTCATTTAGCAACTTTCCCCAGCTTGTTTCGCGGTAGCTGCCAACATTCTCAGTAAATATGTTATTGTGCTGGCATTACTGTTCTCTGTCTTGTCATTGATATACATAACGACTTGCTTATGCTGTCTCCTAATAGGGTAGGCAGAAATGCAATCAATACTGCTAGTAATACCGTTAACGAGGTGTGAGTGCAAATTGCAGTATGAACGGCTTTATACTGCAATTTACACTCACACTTTGCGTATTTACTCACACTGACTTACTATTATTGACGATCTCTGTGGTATAGTGGTTCGAGTGATCGACTGCTGATCTCGAGGTCGTTGTTACGATTCCCACATGACATAATTGAATGAACATAATTGTTTGTGTGTTGTCTGGGCGTTTTTATGTATTATAAGAATGTATTTACAAAAAAAAAATATACAAGTATTATATCCATTGTCTAGTACCCATAGTACAAGCTCTGCTTAGTTTGAGACTAGATGGTGCTGTGTAAAATATCTCAAAATATGTATTTATTTATTATTTATTTTTATTGTCACATATATGTAGCATCACGGTCATGTGCTATAATGTACGCCCATAGTTCGCCGGTATATTTAGGTCCCACGTAATAATTCCTATGTAAGAATTGGTAATAGTTGACGGCAGTTTAAGGGTCAAAGTCCCCCCCAGTGCCGACATAGCGTTTCCTCGCGGAGTACTGGCAATCTTGCTAACTGTAAGGAACACAAAACAGCTCAAGGCAGTGTTATTTTTTGTTTTAAAAAATCAGTAATTACAAAACAGGTCATAATGTGGTTGGCTGGTAGGAATGCCATATGACATATCCACTTTGTGTACTGTTTTTCTATAAAAAATTGAAATCACTACATATTACAAAACAAAGTCGCTTTCTCTGTCCCTATATCCCTATGTATGCTTAAATCTTTAAAACTACGCAACGGATTTTGATGCGTTTTTTTTAATAGATAGAGTGATTGAAGAGGAAGGTTTATTTGTATAATACATGTATTTTATTAGTACATAGCACCCGTGCGAAGCGGGGGCGGGTCGCTAGTAAATTAATAAAGAAATGTCATTCCCTGACTCTGTCAATATACTATACAGTTATAGCAACATCTGCGTGTTGACAGAAATTGTGTGATACATCATTTCAATCTTTTTCAAAACAGAGATTTCGTAGATCATAGATCATACTTGTCGTGACTGACTGATTCATCAACGCAGAGCCTTAAACGCAGGGTTTACAAACTTGAAATTTAACTAGTGACACACTGATTTTCAACCGAAGTTCATGCATGAATTACAAGTGTAGCGTCATCTACCGCACTACATGGAACTAGGAACCAACTCCTGAAACACGCAAGCAACATTCGCAACGCAAGTTGCATATATACAATCGCCCGACATCAACCGTAGGGCCGTGGCCCAACAGGCACAACACCCACCTGGTAGGGTCCTCCCTTTGGTTGGAAGGGCAATACACCTCGCCTCTCCACACATGGATGATTTCTTCAAAAAATATGTCCGTTGCCCATTTATGTTACCGTGTCGATTGACTTTCTTTGTTATCAAATTCCGCAACAGGTTCATAAATCAAGCTTTACCTATATATGTATATAGACCGACAACCTTAACAAAAATGTATTGACGTTACATCTACGTTAGAGCAGCGTCAACGTATTAATATTAGTGCCAAATATGTTTTCTACGTAAACACAGTTTTCAAACCGAACGAGGTTAGTAAACTATCGTCATTCTCTTGCTTTTCGCCAACTTTCCTTGGGCTCGGCGTAGTTGCGTTTTTAATGGCTCCGTCCCTCGAAACGAAAAACGGGTGGGTCCCTTATAGGACCACTTCATTGTCCGTCTTTCTGTCTTATAGCATAAATAAATACAAAGATAAGCACCGAAAACCGTTTTGTAGTTACATCACATTTTTTTTATATAATAGAAACTACTTCATGGGGACAAGCGTAACTGCTACGCTGTTCTGGAGTCAATTCCCAGGTAAAGCAACGTATTCTTGGATTTCTTTATTAAATTCTCAGTAGCAGCTTGGAGTTTGGATTACATAAATAGCCCCTTATTACAGGATTCGTGCCCGGTTACTGGCAATAGGCTCGCCCCCTATGGGATCCCGTGGGACCTAAACATACCAGTGAATTGAGGGCATACACTACTGTAAACCTCTGCCTAAGCCTTCGGAACACAGGTGTGATGGTATGTATGTGGTGTAGCTATCTATAATAAAGATGAGGTTCCATACTTGTAGGTTGCATATCTAGAAGTTTGTAATAAAGTACGGCATTAATGTTAAAAAGAATTTAATAAAACAACGTACAAATACATAATATTCAAGCATTTATCATCCAAAACATGTTCCGAGAAGACCTATCATTATTTCAGAGATATATAAAATGTTTTTCGTCGAAAGGGAACATCAATACTGTCGTGGGTACCCTCAGACGTTGTACGGAACGACCTCAATAAACTCGGAGCTTCCGCGTTCGCTCTGCCAACATTAGCATAAAAACGAAACGTTCCTCAAGAATATGGAAATAGATTGATGATTAGTCAATATATGGGTTACTTTTTTGTTATTTTAACACTAATTCCTACTAATATTATAAAAGCGAAAGTAACTGTCTGGCTGTCTGTTACACTGTCACGCCTAAACTACTACAACTATTTTGATGAAATTTGGTACAAAGATAGATAAGCCATTTTACGAAATAACTGCCCTATTAGTCTAGAGGTCGGAAGGAAGATTGTTGAACTAAGAGTTCTGTCTTCTAGGTCAACAGTTATTGGGATTTTCGTTAAAATTCTCAGTAACATAGAATGAGAGGGATTAGGTTATAGTCCTCCACGCGGGCCTAGTGCGGATTGGCAGGCTTCATACACTGTCGAGAAAATCTCTACCTAAAGCATGCAGGTTTCCTCACGATGTTTTCCTTCACCGTATAAACGAGTAACAATTAGTTATTAATACGCACATGATAGGCAGTGGGACAGCATATATGCGTTGATTATGATCTCAATATGTTATTGAGACCTTTTTAAATGGGACTTAAAAGATTATAATTAATAATATGTATTTCAGAAAGCCTTGCTCACCCTTCAGGGCCTATGTTTAAGTAAATTTATAGAAAATATATAAAGAGAGGGAGGCAAGCGAACAAGCGGGTCACCTGATGGTAAGTGATCACCGCTGCCCATTGACACCCACAACACCAAAGGGGCTGCAAGTGTGTTGCCGGCCTTTGAGAAAAGATTAAGCTCGCTTCTTGAAGGTTGCCATATCGTACCGGATCGGAAATACCTACCTCCACTGGTAATTGATTCCACAGAGCACTCGATCGCGGTAAAGTTTCTTGAGAAACGCACGGTGGTGGACACACATTCATTATTGCTTTGTAAACAATACCTAAATAAATAAACTAACGTACCCGCGAACTGTGTATACAGTAGTATACCTCTGCCTAGTCCTTCGAGGAATATAAGCGTGGTAAGTATGGGTGGAATCCGACACGTCCTATCTACTTCTCCCAATGGCGGAAGTTGCTTAGGAGTTTATACACAAAAAAGGACTTTGCCCAGCTGTGCGACTTAAAAGAGGCTCTAAATGAAAATAAACAACGTATTACTAAGTAATATTATATTTCTTTCAATAGAAAATCTCAAGAATATCCCTTTCGTTCAAATTAAAAACTTTGCAGTGGCACAATGTCAAATCCACCGTTACTATTTTGTTTGTCTATTGCTATTTTTAAATGAGGAACATTATATCAGCTGATCTTGTTGTATTTTCAAATTCTTGTGTAATTTTCGTAAGTTTTGAATATCTTTTTCTATACTTAAAAAAAACGTTAAGTAACATAATAGTGTGACACTGGAATCATTTACATCCTGTAACCTTGCACCTTTGTTAAGGTTCCTATAACCATTAATTACTTGGGCAATGAAACGGTGATATAGAAATACCTAATGTTTTATACTTTATTAAAATTTTATTACCTACAGTAATTATTATATTAATAGTAATTATCCTATTAATAATGAAATCGATTATTAATAGTAATAATGCTGTATACTAACCTAAAAATCTAACCATAGTGCACATTTACAAAAAAAAATACATTTGTTGCAACACGTATCCGATTCATAGTTGAAACATCATAGCAACGGCAAGGCGCCTCAGTTAGTGACAATCGTAGAACAAACGAAACGCGATCTAAATCGGTCGTGTGCCCTGACGGCTATTTCAGCTGTTCTAAAAATATAACGACAAAGATCGCGCTGCGATGTGGGTCGAGATACCTTTTTCTTTCGATCTACAATCCGCACGTGCACACCTTGCATAATTCAAGCGCCGAATGAAATTCTAACGGATATTTCATAAATTAAAACAAATGACAGTTACAATTTTGAATTAGGAAACTGTCTTTTTTTTTGAACGGTTACTGTTTTCGAATGTGTATTCCATTTATAAACTTTTGTGTTTGTGAGGTGTGTGGAAGGAGAGTCGGTTGATTTTTTATATGTGTCTGTGACAGAAAATACCAAAATGTATTAATAAAATGAATCATTTACACTGTAAGTTTTGTGTGAAATGGCCATTTTAATAATAATATTTTTGTGTGAGAGAAGGACGAACGAGTATCTTTGCTGTGAAGTATGTATGATGCATATTAGATTTAAATGCAGATTGATCATATTTCGCTTGTCTGTTTTAGAAGAGATGATTAATACTTATGTTCTAAACTTCTAAATTAAGAAACTTCAAGGTTTATTCTCACGTAAATATCATGTAGGTATCAAATTTTCCATAAGTGCATGAGTTTACGAAATACTTATATTAATTTGATATATTTTTTTAAATAGTTCTTGGCAATGAGAACGATACCTATTTAATTAATTATAGAACCATGACCCTCCAGAGGGTCGTAGCAATAATATTTCTATTGTATCTGCAAATTGCTCCTTGACAGGTTATTTTTTTTAATAAAAAGTATATTTCAGCTCAAATTATTTAAGTATAATTTGTACATAAATACATGAAGTGACAAGGTTAAGTTTGCGTATTTGATAAATTAAAGATTATACTATAACAGACAGACGGACCGGCAGACGGATATAACGATTATAATCTTATGAAATCTCTTATGAAACTTCTAAAAGTATGTCTGAGAACGATACGTGTAACGCTCTCAAGGTTTCAAAGACTATTTTTGTCTAGATATCTATGGAAATAGTCTAAAAGCCATCTTTATTTTATTCAGGGTAGCTACATTATGGAAATCATAATTCATCCTTATCTTCCGAGCCTCTTCTGATCTATGTGGGGGTCGGCTTCCAGTCCAACCAGATGCTGCTGAAAATCAGCATTTTACACGAAGCGACTGCCATCAGACCTCCGCAAACTAATTTCTGGGTAATACCGATATCCTGAGGATAGGTGTCAGGTTTTCTGGGTTCCTGGTCTAAATTCACAGGTAGATTCAGTCTACCCGTGACTTTAGAAAGTATTTTATTGAATAGTAACATTTATCAAATAGTAATGTAGATGGGAATCGAACATAGAACCCCGGCCGTCGTGGTTACAACCACTACGTAAAGTATTTCTGTACCCACAGGCAAACTGTGAAAACGGTTTTCTGTGACTGTTTAGTCGTAAGATATTGTGAAAATGTAATAATAAGTGTATACTTAAATGTATGTTTAAACATATACACGCTTATTTAATTTATATACATTCGATGTTAAACCAGCAGCTCCATATGCTTCCTGTCTTGGTACTGGCGAATTTCACGGATCCCATGGATATGGGGTGGGTGAAGGCAAGTGCGGTTGTTAGTCGGTACAAGTCTGACATACCCTGCCACCTCCCTGGGAGGACAGTCCATGAGGTTATTCCGTACTATAAAAAAAGGCTTTGTCATTTTATCACAATAAAAAAAAAATCTCAGGGAAATGATTCACGTTTCAGAATCCGCAATGAAGTCAAATAGAAAAGGAAACAGTAGGAGTAGGAAAAGTACCAGTTTACACTGTAAATGTTGTAAAATTGCAACGAAAACTACAGGTAACTAAAGAACAGTTCCCAAAATATCAGGAATCTCGTTCTTCAGACAGCTTTTTATGACCAGCGTTAGATAAACAGCTATTACCTACGCTGTAAATTCAATGTACTTTTATTTACATAAGTACTGTACATCCGACGTTTTAGTTATAACGTCCACAAAAATAATAAGATAACATAGGTACTATCACGCCTGTATACCCCGAAGGGTTAGGCAGCGCTGTACTCAATGAACACCCACAGTTCTTCCATATTTTTTTAAGTCCCATGAAAAATACCAATCCGCCAGCGTGGCCAGCATGGTGGACTATAGCCTAATCCCTTTCAATCTGACAGGAGACCCGTGCCCAGCAGTGGGACAATACATGAGTCGATGATGATGAAAAATAACTTCGAGGAATAAAGGTGTAAAGTTATGCAATTAAAAAGTTAGTTTTTGGACAGTCAGTCAGTAGACCACACTGATTCTACCTAGATAGCTTTTGCGATTAAAAAGAAGTTGTTTCTTACTTTAACAACAGAATGTTATAACAAAACATTATTGCATCTAAATTTCAAAGACAGTGGAGGCTTAAAAATAATGTTATTAACCCAATAAATGTCGGTTGTCGACAAAATAACGATTAGTGTCGACTCAGCAACAATAAAATTGCTGGCAAACCAACAATTTGATTTTTCCGTTAAACAGAAATAACACAGCTACGAGGCATTCTTGGCAACACAGAATGAATTTCAGGGTCGATCTCCAGAGGCATTTTTTTTCGTGTCGGGCTGGATAAACCCATTTCAAAATCGAAAAACGTTTTAAAAATATTTTTTTATATAAAGTTCGGTGTCTAATCTACGTGATACAAGGCTAATAGTATGAATAAGTTTATTTTAAATGCTTTAAAAAAAATCTTAAACCCTAAAATCCTGATCGCTCTGGGTTGACCCAACTCCCGATTGAATGAAAAAAATATTTTTAACTTTTTTAATGAGAAGGTTCATATAAAACAACTTATTTAGATTACATAACAAATAGTTAATCTTCATAGTAATAAAATATTTTTAGTTATATTAACATTACTTTTGCCACAATTTGAATTTAAAATCGTGACCGGGCATTTTATCTCATCGCTCTGCGCTGAGGTAAAACATCGCGCTCATCCCTAGTTACGCATTATAGACACTCTATTCCCCTCCCTCGGGGTAACGCCAGTAGTGGTCGAACCGCCGAGGAGGATACCTTTGTGCCACGTTCCCGCGGTCCAACATTACGAAGGTAAGTTTATGATTGCTCTGGATTTGGTTCTCGAATTTTATGATTGCTATGGCACGTTATTTATATTAAATAGTAAGCTTGTGAATGTATTTGTTATGTGAATGAAGTGATCATTATGATGTTTTTTGTGAGACGTAATCACAACTTTCTACTGCTTTTAAATTTGGCTATATTTTTGATTTTGTGACTTTTTCTGATCGCTATGGCTGTGATTGCTCTGTCCAAAAAGACCAGAGCGATGATATTTTGCATTAATTGTACGTTATAAATCTATTTTAAGTAGTAGTACTGGCCTGTAACAATGACTAACGAAGAACTAAGCATATAACCTTTAATTTATAACCTTTCCTGGGTTTCTTTGGGTAACCTAAACCCATAAACAGATTTTGACGTATTTTACCTTGATGATATTATTATATTGGCGTTTAGCTAACCACAACTGTAACCCTTTCTTCTCTAAAATTTAATGGCAACTATTGTTGCAGATTGAAATCATGCCTCGAAATAAATTATATATTGAAGAAAAACGTCTTAGGAAGAAATTGGCTGAGCGTCGTAGAATGGCCAAGATAAAAAATGATCCAGATCTATACGCACAATGGCTTGTAAAGTCAAGAGAGAGTTACCAAAGGAAAAAAGCTCGGGGCACAGTACTACCAATGAGTGATTTTACTCCAAGCCAGCAAAAGGTTCGTAGGAAGAAAAGTAGGCAGAGTTCTCAACGATATTATTTAAAGCAAAAGTGGATAAGTTACAAGCAACTGATGAGCTCCCAATAAATGAAGAACCTACATATATATCTGAGAACCATGATCCTCTTTCGAATGTTCCTCAAACATCTCCAACCTTAAGCACTAACAATGAAACAAAACATAGAGATACTGCAAACTACAAACACAAGATGTTGAAAACGAATTTAACATTATCGAAAAACTCCTCGAAAACTCCTACTTTTAGTAGACTAAGAAGAATAACAAGATCCCAGCGGCTATAGCAAGATACTGAACGAACGGACGAACTAATATGCATCGGCAGTGCTTCCTCCAGCATCTGTCCTGATAGTACAAAGCTCAATTTGCAACATATCACATACGTCTCAAAAAAGTCTAGATATATTCCCTAAACATAAAATATCGTCAGTTACAAAAAAAACCTCTCCATGGAAAGGCTCATTAAGAAAGATAAAATATAAGGCAAAAGTTGATTTTTATAGTTATGTTAATTTGTTATTTTAGCAATTATTTTATATAAAATATTACGTATTTTTTACAATATTTGTATGACTTTTGTATGACCTTTTTCTAAAATAATATATTTCTCTTGCATAATTATAATCTTGTTACACGTACACTGAATATGACTGAAAACGGCTAAATAAATAATATTTTATCAATATTATTATTTTTGTTTCACTATTTATGATCGCTCTGGCACCGATTATGATTGCTCTGGTTGCGAAAATGTTTGATTTTAAATATTTCCGTAACTGTTTGTGTAAATTGAAGGCCAATAGTAAAAATGTACTATTTGAATATCATTATTTTTAATGAGATACATAATTACCATTAAATATCAATATCTGAAAAGCACCAGAGCGATCATACGAATACGCCCGTTTTGGAGATTGATCCTTCAATACACATTCGACGTCAATCATAGGAATTAATGTTTTTCTTGCTGACTGTATCACGAAAGTCTGCATTTTTAAGGCGGTAGGCTTTGCTTATGCTTCTGAGTTCGTCTGGGTTGGTACGGTCAGCAACGAAAGTTTCGGAACGCAGCTAAATTATTAAAACATCATAGCTCCAATACTTGTCAAGAGGTTTTTTTATTAAGGTAACCTAAATATTTAATGGTGATCTATGCAATTATTCGCACAACCTTCACAGTTCAGTAACTTCATACTTATTAAAACTTATATTGAATATTGCAATATGTTCACCGAGTTTTGTTGCTGACTGTACCATGCTAACATAACTATTTAATTCCGGTTTGAGCAATGGAGTATGTAAAATTACTGGGAATATGGGACTTAGAATTCTATTGATGATGCTGGCAATTGGGAATTGGGAATGGGTGTTGCTTACCATCAGGTGACTCGTATACTGGTCTGTGATCTTATTACAATCAAAAAGAAGTAACAAAATGCATATGGCGAATGTCAGTGGAACTGCTGGGAGGAGACGCCCTTGATAGACTTACACTGAATTTATTGGTAAGATTCTTCAAAAAGGTCAGGTGCGTAGTACTCGCAACCGGTGTTTGTCTATGACAATATGTATTAATGCGGACGAAGCGAAAGAAGTATGCAATAATCATAGCAAGTAACGTTCTTTAGTTTCTACCTACTATTATAGGAGAAGGCGTGTGTGTCAAAATTACAAGTCAGTATTTTAATTTTAAACAGTGCCCCAAACTATGATTTTCTCCGATATCGTGGGTGCAACATAATTTCTCACACACGCAAAGAACTACCTGGAGGATATACAAAAATTATTTGTTCCGGAACACGCAGAAACCGACCGCTCAACCACTGCACCCGTTAAAATATGACAAGGGCCTTTAATAACATAAGCCATAAAACTACCTATGGCAACAATCACTATGTTTCTAGACTGTAAATTGTAATATTCCTATTAAAAGTTACACTGATTTTAATGTGTGTCGTAAATTAATATAATACCTTGTGTATGTACATTTAGAATCTATTCTTGTGTAATATGGAGGAGGCGAATTATTAGCATGAATCTGTATTCAAGTTAGACAGGCATTTATATCATCATAAACCCATATACTGTCCCACTGCTGGGCACGGGCCACCTCTCAGATTGAGAGGGATTAGGCTATAGTCCACCACGCTGGCCTAGTGCGAGTTGGCGGACTTCACACGCCGTCGATGTTTCCTCACAATGTTTTCCTTCACCATTTAAGCGAGTTATAATTAATTGTTAATACGCACATGATTTCGAAAAGTCAGAGGTCCCTGCTCTGGATTCGAACTCGAGACCGTCCGACCGACTTGGCAGTTCAATGGTACTTTTAATACAGTAATTAAAATTAAAAATATAATTACGCTATCAATGCTTCTATATGTATATCGCTAGTTTTGGCAAATTTAAATGTTTACATTAATTCAATATGTTTTGCCTCGACAATCTTTGCACAAGAACACAATGTGGCTTGATAGCGGCATTAAACTACATTGTATACGACACGGATGCTATTAGCAATGTGGCCACGTGAACGAGCTGGTCGGAAAATAGAAGTTCCCATTCTGGCAGCATTTTGCTATTGACGTCTGCGGTCTAGTGGTTCGAGCGTCGGATTGCTCATGAGGTAATGGGTTCGATTCTCACAAGACACTATTATTATTTAGTTTGCCTAGCTTTTTCTTACAAAAAACAATATAAAAAAGAAAATCCACTGTCTACTTACTATTATTTTTTATTATTCTGCTACATGCAAAAATTGAAATAAAACTATTTTTTATGGATTTTATCTCGATAAATTGACATCATTAATCCCGACATTTCCGACTCTTTATTAACTACAGTACAACAGGGAAAAGCAAGGTTTTTAAATAAAAAAATACTCTAGTCGGAACTAATCTGGTCCGCTCAAAAAGAACACCTCACAGTTTAATCAATCTATTTAGCTTCTAAACCTTATTGAATTCCATCTCTTCAATTCATATTATTGTAACTACAGTGTTTCTCCCGAAGTTTCAAAGTAGTACACCTGGAAGATATATCCTTAAGCTATTTGCAGTACAAACAGTCTGTGCTCAAGTGTAACTCAAATGGGACGATTAAATACGAATAACGATTGCACCTTCACTGAGGAGTAGAGACGGCTTGGCGGCGCGCCAGCCTCCAACCGCGATGTGTCATATACGCAACAAAGATTAGGGAGCATAGAATGGTCAATTATGACCATCCCTGAAAGTGGAGGAGGGGCTCGTGGTTCAGTAAGAACTACGCTTATCAACCAGTCTGTTGCGCTAGCCCCCTAGTTAGGATGAGTGATCATTCTTAACATATTGAGACCCCTTGGAAAACACAGTCATAATGACGTCGGTCCCGGTTATCATACGAACACTTGTAACAATTGTTAGTGGTATTAAATGTGCCTTCTCGACAAATTTTGTACGCCGTTTGTTATGGCTAAACATGACTGAAATACAATTCAAATATTATAATATCTTGCATGCTCTTGTAGTACATACATGTTTACCAAATAAATATGATTTGATTTGATTTTGCAGCCCAATAAATGAATAAATATTCTCAGACAATTTTCCACAGCACGATCTAAGCAGAGCTTGTACTATGGGTACTAGACAATGGATTTATACTTCTATACTCTTTTTTGTAAATACTTTATAATACATAAGAAACACCCGGACAAACACAAACACTTATATTCATGACATAAATATTTGTGTTCTGTAGGAATCGAACCCACGACCTCGTGATCAGTAGTTCGACACGCGTACTACTAGACCACAGACGTCGTCGAATAAGCCTGACAATCCATCCTTAAGATATTGGTATTGTCCAAGAACTGGGTTGCAGAGTTCTGCTGGCAGTCGCAGTTGAAGTATAAAATACTGATATTCAGCCGCATCTGGTTAGAAACTTCTGGAAGCCAACCTCAACAAAGTTGGGAAAAGACTTGAAGGAAGAGTTACAGAAAGTCAAGGATTAATAATTGTACTTTGTTGTTGCAGATCTAAAATGAGCTTTAGAAATGAGTGTTATAGAGCTGCTTTTACTATGGCCCCAGTATAAACACCTGTCACCTTGTTCCAAGTGAATAGTTATAGTTTAAGAAAACCTCAAGTCTTAAACGTTAATCTGTCAGGGTCGTGAATGTCATCACCGCAATTAGTCCTAAGCTCCATAGCCAGATGGAGCAGCGCTATTGAGTTTTTCTATGACATTTTCAGAAGAAAGTGGACTTTAAATTTATGTCCGGTTACTGGCAATATAGGCTCTAAGTGTCAATAAAAGAAAAAAAAACTTGTAAAAAGAGGCGACCCTATTACATGGGAACATAGATATACCGGCGATTTTCATATACATTAAGCTTATCCTTTAGAGGGAATATATACGTGATAGATAGATAGGATTATAGCATAGAGCTTAAAAAATGCAGTTAAAAATAACAATTATGATTATTATGAAACGATGCTACGGTTGCGGCGCTACGCTGCTACGGCGTAGCAACGTAGAGGGCCAAACATTCCCCCCAATGACACGCACGTTTTTGAGATTTTGATCAAACAACAATTTGTAGCTTATCTTTTTTTTTACTAATCTATGTCCAAAACATTTAAGTAAGCTTCACAAATTATTATATAATGTCAAGATTTCCCGTTTATACTAGTGACGTGGTTTATCGAATGCCATTGAGATGAGCCACGAAATGAACATATTTCAACCAAGTTACCCAGTAATGACAGGACGCCGCCTCGATTGAGTAGGTTTTAATGGGGTATCACGTTAATTGCATTAAATGCTGTACTAATTTTATTGGTGTTTTTATATTTCAATTAAAATTAAAATCGATGTTCGTTTTACGGTTTGTGGAATGATCTTAATCGATTAAGTATCGGTCAATTTTATTTTATTGTAAATTAACTATTTAGTTCTGTCCCGTTTTTTCGTGATTTAGTCTGTATTGTGCAGATGTTTTTTTTTATGGAAGTCCGCCTCAAGCTGCCTCATTTAGGCTAGTGGTCTTAAGCGCAACTGTTATAGTAAAGGTCTTGACTTCGATTCCCAGGTCGAGTAAAGTTTTATTGGGTTATTCTATGAAATTCTCAGTAGCAAGTCATAGTTTGGATGTGTGCCCGGTTAAATCGCAATAGGTTCGCCCATGGGCCCTAAATATATCAGAAAATGTGTACATTACAGGTGTACATTAGTACACCTCTGTCTAACCGTTCGGGAATACAGGCGTGATGGTAATTTATGTGTTACGTATGCTCTTTAGCTCTGCTATTTCAGAATTTCGGAGTAACAGACTATTCTGGGGACTGCAAGTACGCCAACGTGTACCTACATGGAAATCCCCAGTAAATGCGTGTATCTTAAATGCATGTGCATGTGGTTGTGGTTGTGGCATGTTGTTTTCACTTATATGAACTTGGCCTTTAATTTCATCATCAACCCATATACTGTCCCACTGCTGGGCACGGGTCTCCTCTCACATAATAAGAGGGATTAGGCTGTAGTCCACCACGGTGGTCTAGTGCGGGTTTTGCAGACTTCACACGCCCGTGCAGGTTTCCTCACGATGTTTTTCTTCACCATTTAAGCGAGTGATAATTAATTACTATACGCACATGATTTTGAAAAGTCAGAAGTGCGCGCCCTGATTTCGAACTCAAGACCTTAAACTTGGCAGTCTAATGGTCATACCACTAGATTATCACAACCTTTTATTTCAAAGAGCGGAAAATCCTTATGAAAGAAAGAAACTTTTATAAATGATAAATAATATTTATTTCTGTGAATAGATCTTTTAAAGACACTTTTACAAGTCAATATTAATCATTTTTTTAAAGCTAGATGTCCCGGCATTTCCTAACTGACGACATGCACATTTCAAAACAATGAATCAAAATTTATGAATCATTCGCCGCTCAAGGAAGCGGCTGGGAGACGCATTTGTTCATACGTTCGGAGCATCATCACAGACGGAACATGGATGACACTGGCATAAGAGCGTGGAAATTGGAACTACAGAAGAGAGGCCTATACCTGGGTGAAACTGGCTCCTCAATAAAACCAAACGAGGCGACAAGAAACGCTGAAAACATAAGTCAATTTATTCCAGGCTTAGTAAAGTGATTTGAGAAGGTATTTTAGCTTTTACGACACGTTAATGACTGTGAATGTAATGACCCATGCATGCAGATTTAATTGTGACGAAATTAAATTTTATTGCTGAAATTTAAGCAGAATCTGAGTATATTTGGATTAAGAAACTTTTGCAAATCTCCTTGTTGTAAAAAAATTAAGAAAATAAAGAAAAAGTTTTATTTAAGAATAAAATCATATTTAGCCAGCATTCCCCGAAAGGTTAAGTAGAGGTATACCAATGTGGTGTATTCTGCCTCACAGTTCACCGGTAGGTTTAGGTCCCATGTAATAGGGGGCGATCGTGTTGCCATTCACTAGGTAAGTACATATCCAAATTCTCAATTCACCTCCTCATGAGGATATTCCGTTCTATAAAAAAATACCCTCAATTGTGGCAGAATGTCTTCATAAGGAAACAATCCTGGTTAGTATATATCGGCAATTCCATTACTTACCTTATATCTATCATCACTTTTCACCAAAGAACCTAAGACGTCATTACCACACGCAAATTCCAGCGCCATTGACGTATTAAGCCCACCGTATTATCCTACAAGGATAAAGCTCGCCGCACACTAAATCCGTTCGCACAATCAAATAACAATCTCGTGCACGTCACTTGCATTGCTCGCTTGTGGCCGTTTCATGTCTGAATGACTCATGTTTATTTTGCTCTTCAAGCTATTAATATGCAGTTAATATTTACTCTACAGAATTAATAATGCACCTCGACGGGACAGTACTTCAATAGAGAGAGACAGTTACATTTATATAAATCAAAATATAGCCTTGAAATAAAACTACTTTTTACGGATTTTATCGCGTATATTGATATTATTAATCCCAACGTTTCGGACCCTTTACAGCGTACATGGTCACGGGTAGACTGAAAAAAGTAGTTTTATTTCAATGTATAATATTCGCGTAAATATCAGAAATCAATAAAATATAGCCTTTTAAGTATTTCTTCAGAAGAATTTTCTGTATTTTGATAAGAAATCTTTCAAACTAGGCCATGATACCCATAGTCTGTCGTTCGACCAGACTGTGGCCCTAGTAGGCGGCGTGCGTGTTTGATCTACGCGCGCGTTTTAGTGGGAAGCGAAGAGAGACTTCGCCCTTGGAAGGTATATAGCGATTGATGGACCATAGATACTATCACGCTCATAGCGAATGTCAGGAATCCCATGGCTATTGGCCAAAACACATTTGCAAAATAGCAGTCAAATTATTACAGTTTTCACAAACAAAAAAAAGTATACCGCAGTTAAACAATCGCCTTCTACACAATGCCAACAGGGTGGAAGTTTGATCCCCGCTTGGCGAAAAAAATGAAATACATAACCTACCACCTGCTTAGTTTTTGTTCTTGTTGGAGGATGTATGTTAAGACGAAAAGAAAAAGTTCTAATACTTCAACATACTAAAAAGATCGTTGTTAGGTATTTGTAAAGTGCATACGCTTCAAAACAATCTGTAATATTGTGTAATTTAATGAATGCAGCTGTAAGATGTAAGAAATAAAGTATGTGTCACCAAAATTATATTCGGCGCAGATATTTATGCTGTGATGTGCTTACTGGAATGTTTGAATGAAAACTCACACTTGCCTGCTTCCCTGACTTGTAATGTTTTTTTATTCCACTAAGGTGGCAAACAAGCATACGGTCCACCTGATGGTAAGCGGTTACCGTAGCCTATAGACGCTTACAACACCAGGAGTATCAATTTCTTTCTTTACGCTTTTCCTGCCCTGTAAAACGAAAGAGGAGTTGGTAGTAGTTATGTTGGCAGTATAAGGCTCAAAGTCGCTCCTCTGCCGACACACGACACGACTCGCGGAGCACAAGAACAATTCTTGCATATGAAAACAATTCTCTCTTACATGAATTTAGACTACTGCCATGAATTTACCCTTACAATTTTTAGGTTTAACTTTTAGCAAAAATCTAAAACATTTTGCCCCTGGGAACCGGTTCCAAAAATTTAGATAAGTCATTTATCTTCCTGCATACCATCTACATCCACCCATGTACTGTCTCACTGCTGGGCACGGGTCTCCTGTCAGGGTGAGAGGGTTTAGGTTATAGGCCGACACGCTGGCCTAGTATGGGTTAGCAGTTTTAATACATCGTCGAGAAAATCTCTCAGGCATGCAGCTTTCCTCACAATGTTTTCCTTCACCGTTTAAGGGAGTGATAATTTATGACCTTAGATTTAAACTCGAGACCTACGTTTTGGAAGTTCAATGTTCATATCACTAGACTATTACTTCTTACTGCACGTATCATGCAATAAGTATGTCCAGAATTTGAAATAACCTTTAGTTACATAAATAGTAATACCGTTCACAGTGTATATACCCACATTGTGAATACAAACTCACAGCAAAACGCTGTGAGTTAGACGCGCTGTGAGACATTACTAGACTACATATTTTTGTCACAGTTTACTAGATGGAGCATCAGATATGAATTATAAGCAATGATATCTGACGTGTTGTGACACGCTGGCTCTTAATGAAAATACTGCTTACACGTGGTTCACTACGACTCTGTTGCGGAAATACAATTTCACTATCATATCATCAAATTTTTCTATCGCGTCTTTATACATATGCACCTTATTTTAAAATTACCGAAAAAGATGTATATGCTTGTTAGTCATCGTAGTGTTTTAAAAGATCGTTATGATATATGAACCTGTTAACATGTTATTTAAAACAGTTCTTTTAATCTGTAGAGGTGTGTCGTGGGCGGAGATTCACTGACAGTCATTAGTTTTAATTGAGCATTACTATCGACCGGCGCAAGACATTCTATTTATTATTGGCAGAGACACACGCGCTCTTTTACTGTCATTCTAATCTTATCAGCTTGGAATCTGATCGTTATTACCTTATTTGTTTAGTAAATTCTTAACTGCATTATTAGCCTAGTGGTTCTAAATGCGACTGCTACGCTAGAGGTCCTGGGTTCGGTTCGAGCAGTGAAGATCTCAATCTTCTGTGAAATTTCAGAAGCAGTTCGGAGTTTGGATTTAGCAATAAGCTCGCGGATTACATGGGACCTAAGCATACCGGTGTACTGTGGGTGTAAAATTAGTACACTTCTGCTAAACCCTTGGAGGCACAGGTTTGATAGTATGTTTAATATATATTCTTATCAAGCCCTTCTTAACATAGAACTGTTATTACTGAAATCGTCGGAAAATGCTGCCAATAGAGATATACATAGCTGCAGTTTGAAACACTTCATATTATAAGAACCAAATATTTCTCCGTAAGTAAATAGGCACAATGAACTCTCCTATAACGATATTCATACCATGTTAGTAAATTCTAAACAGGGAAACTATGCACAGACTAAACTTTGTTAAATGCACGGCCGCTGCAGCTGTAAGAAACTGGGACACACAAACACACCGATAGATCCCGTACTCTTAGGTAATTTAGTTAGGAAAAGTCTATTTTTAATAATATAGGTCTCTATTTATATTCGTTTCATTAAAATATTTGAATGTGTGAATCAAAATGGGTTTTAGTTTATAAATAAGCCAAGTTTTGAGATTAAAGTTGCTTTAAAGTTTTGTCTTTTCAAAAGTATCGATTTTAATGGTTGAATGGAGTTAAAACATTTGACTTTGGCTTAAATACAAGTTATAAGATAAGATTTGAGTGGGCAGAACATGAGTATTTGTGTTTTTCTGTGTGTTTCTTTTGTATTCTAAGTATGTAATAACTTTAAAATCTTAACATGGAAAATGCCAAAAAATACAAAACTATATGTTGGTATTTACAAAAAAAAAGTATACAAGTATTATATCCATTGTCTAGTACCCATAGTACAAACTCTGCTTAGTTTGGGACTGGATGGTGCTGTGTAAAATGTACCAACAATATTTATTATTAATTTATTTTTGTAAGGTGATGTAGGTACACATATGTGTACCTATATGGTCTTATATAATGTTTAAGGAGCTACATGTTATGCCATTAATAGCGTACAAAGGTGTATTTTAATGGTCGAGCTTATAATGTTCGTGTAAAAGAAAAAATCGTTTTAGCAAGATTCGAATCTCCGACTTACAGTCCTGGTGGACTACGGCCTAACCCTTTTCATTCTGGGAAAAGGTTCATGCCCAGCAGTGGGACAGTAAATAGGTTGATTATAATGATACGTGCACATCATCATCAATACTCTCAAAGCCTTTTCTCAACTATTATGGTTGGCTTTCAGTCTAACTAGATGCGGCTGAATATCAGTAGGTATTTTATACGAAGCGACTACCTTCAGACCTCCATAACTCAATTTCCTATGTAATGCCGATATGCTGAGGATAGATTGGTAGTCAGGATTTTTAGGCTTCTGACTACCACTAACGACTGTCATATAATTTGTTCGTATGCCAACCGGGGCCGACGGCTTTACGTGCTCTCTGAGGCACGGAGGGATATCGATGTGTTAATAATGGTCACCCATCAATAGACTGACTGCGGCTAGCGCAGCTTAACCTTGCAGATTAGCGTAATTATTACTTAGCCACGAGCCCCTCAATTATGTTCACATCTTAGTATTATTTTCAATCTTAGTTGAATCTTAGTATTTTACTATCAAGGACAGATTAAGTTATTTAATGTTTGCATATAGGTAATAACTATAATATAATAGCTATATAAATAATATAATATATAAATAAACTATAATATTATGTATAAATGAAATAAAAATTATTTAGTAAATAAATGGAAATATAGCAAACAGCTACGTATATAGTAATAAATATAGTGCCTTCTTCCTCTCTCCTACGTTGCCGTGCCCGACAGGGTCCATGATTGATACCATAAACTGTATAATAACTGTTTAACATTGTGGAGTGCAATAAACGTATTGAGTATCTCTGAAAGGTAATAAATAATAAAATAAATATTCTTGGACAACTTTACACAGCACCATCTAGTCCCAAAGTAAGTAGAGCTTGTACTGTGAGTACTTTTATATACATTTTTTTTGTAAATACATACTTATAATACATAACAAAAACCCAAACAAACACAAACACAACATTCATCACATAAATATTTGTGATTTGTGAGAATCGAACCCACGACCTCGTGATCAGCAGTCTCACACGCGAACCACTAGACCACAGACGTTGTCAAAGGTGAGGCAAAGGTGTATTTATGAATACCATATATACATTCACCATGTAATACGAAAAAAAAAGACAGAAAACTCAATATCACTTTGCATAACTGGGCACTAAACCCACAACCTCACGCTAGAACCTGAATTCAGAAGCGCCGTGCCTATAATTACTGGACCAATGAAGCGATAATTTAAACATAATATACCATCACTCATCACACCATCATTACCATGATAGCGTAGTGGTATGACCATTGGACTGCCAACTCGAAGGTCTCGAGTTCGAATCCAAGGTGGGGACCTTGGATTCGAACTCGTTCGAATTCATGTGCGTATTAATAATTAATTATCACTAGCTTAAACGGTGAAGGAAAACATCGTGAGGAAACCTGCATACCTTAGAGATTTTCTCAACGGCGTGTGAAGTCTGCCAACCCGCACTAGGCCGGCGTGGTGGACTATAGCTTAATCCTTCTCAATCTGCGTGCCCAACAGTGGGACAGTATATGGGTTGATGATGAATATACCATCACGCCTGTATTCCCTGAAGGATTAGGCAGAGGTGTATCAATATGCACCCACAGTTCACCGGTATCTTTAGGTCCCATGTAATAGGGGGCGAGCCTATTGCCATTAACCGGGAACACATCCAAACTCCAAGCTGCTTCTGAGAATTTCATAAAAAATCCTTATAACGCTGCTCGACCTGGGAATCAAACCCAACACCTCTAACGTAACAGTCGCGCTTAGGATCGCTAAACTAACGAGGCAATAATATATATATTTTTTTTTATTTGAGGCACTTCAACAACTTCTTCTTTAAAACAAACATATTTATATCTTGTGATTATTAATCCGTGATTTGGAATCCCCACGAGAGTACTTACCTACGCCTTACTTCTTGAGAAGGTTCAAAAAGCTTTTCTCAGATTTCTATATATAAAAAACTTTACGAATACTGTACTTTCCTCTATCCAACAAAATTATTACTCGGTGTTCTTAACTTTAACTCTCTTGAGGTAAGGCGTAATTATTCATTTCTCATCACTGCTTGTCGCGTACTGCGTGGTGAATCTGACTGCCCAGAACTTGTGTCTCAGCTAGTTAGACTTTTTGTACCTAATATCTCCAAGAACCGACTACGACCGAGGAGACACAGGTTATTGGCTGTACCGGAGTCTTGTACGGTGTCGCACGCTAGGTCTCCCCTGATTCGGGCACTTACATTGCTTACTGTGCTTCTGACAACATCACCGGAGTGTGACTTGTATGCAATGAGATGGATGGATGTGTGTCGTGAATGTATAAGATTATGTGAGAAGATGGATAAGAGGTAAAATTAAGAATGGTTCTTGATCTCAACGTCTACATAATTATTTGTATATATCTAAGTATAATTTTATTGTAATGTGAACGTTGCAAAGTATTGTTTTTTTTTATTACTGTAAAGTTGTATGTGTATACCTGTAAATAAATAAATCTTAAAGTTATTAAGCAAAGGAAAAATTCGACTGCGGAAGACTGAAACCTGCGTCTTCTGGTTAGGTACACCAGACGCTATGACCACTAAGCCACCGCATGTCGAATTTTGCCTTCACATTCTTATTTCTTATTATTTTTTCAAAGAAATGATAAAGATAATGATTATATCTTTTTTAAATTAGACACGAATGGTTTGGTGAATACCTTAAAGAACAACACAGCACTCATTTAAGACAACTTCAATATAACAAGGATTTTTTAAAATATTGTATTAATAATGAGCTTCCCGTGTGGGTCTTCCCCAATAGCTATAATCTGTGTGTCTTTAAATCTCAAATGAATCGGTTTCTTCTAGGCAAGCGCGCTCCACCGTAGATCGCAGTGTCGCTTAACATCAGGCCAACAAGCTGTCAAGCGTAGGCCTATCATGAATAAAAAAAATAATAACTTAATTTTATAAATGAGCTAACACATTATCCATTAGGGTGAACGACTGTTATTATTAATTTATCATCATCAACCCCATATTATATAGCAGTGTTATTGCATTACCCCACTATTATTACCATATATTATCCCACTGCTGGACACGGGTCTCGAAATGCGAGGGATTAGACTTTAGTCCACCACGCTAGCCTAATGTAAACTACATTAGGCTAGCGTGTGGTCAGACACCACATGCCATCGAGAAAATCTTTCAGGCATACAGGCTTCATTTTTCCTTCACCGTTTAAGTTCGCACATAATTTTGAAAAGACAGAGGTTAGTGCCTTGGATTCGAACTCAAGGCCTTTGACTTGGCAGTCCAATGGTCATATCACTAGGCTATCACTGCACACGGTTGGAATAAAAAAAAGAAGGCTTTTATACCCAGCAGTGGGATATATAATATAATACAAGCTGAAAATTATGATCATACAAAAAGATAGAAGGTAAGGTGGCATTGTTCGACATTGAACTAACTGTAAAGTAAGTCGTGTCGGTTCAAAAGCAAAAACTTGCTTTTCAATAGGTGTTGTGTAGTATGTGAAGGAAAAATTCGACATGACGGGTAGGTATCCCGGTGGCTTAGTGGTCATAGCGTCTGGTGCACCTAACCAGAAGACGCAGGTCCGAATCCTGCCCGCGGTCGAATTTTTCCTTTTCTAAATAACTTTAAAATTTTAGCATGGAAAATGCCAAAAATATACAAAAAGATTAATTATGATCATGTTGAAGCCCCTTTGAATATGCATCATACATCTCGTGATTATGGCTAAGAAAAACTAATCTGATCAAATCATCCGTAAAGTTAAGCTGCACTATCAGTTTCTGGATGGGTGACCATTCTTAACACAACGAGACCCCTCCGTGCCTCGGAGAGCACGAAAAGCCGTCTGTCCCGTTTGTATACGAACACCTATGACAATTGTTAGTGGTAGTCAGACGCCTAAAAAGCCTGACTACCAGTCTATCCTTTTATATCGGTATTGCCTAGAAATTATCTTGCGAAAATGGCTCTCGTCTCTTCGTATAAATACTAATTTTCAGCCGCATCTGGTTATGACTGGAAACCAACCCCAACATAGTGAAAAAAAAGCTCGGAAGATTGTGATACACGTGTAGACGAAGAGCTTTCTATCTATCAATCAAATCAGCTCAGTGTGTGTTTGAACCTCTTTTTTACTACACCATTGTTTCTGTCTAGTTCAGCTTTAACCTTGCCCATTTAATCATCAGGATGTCAGTCTACCTCTCTTCTCGCATCTTTTAGCCATCTTCTATGATCCCGTGTGGATACCAAGCCCCGACATGACTAATTAAATGTACCCACATCGAATTAATTAAAAAATACAGTATTTACCTTAAAAAGCATTGAATATGTTTATATTATAAGAATAATTATGATGATTATATACCTAAAATCACAGAGTTCAAAAATAATCCCATTAATTATCAATACAGATAGAATATAATCAAAATAACGTTATTCGACATAACTCAATAATTGATTAATACCTTTCTTATCACCCAATTTCAATGTTTATTTCAAATAGTAGTTACTAAAACCAATATTACCCATAGGTCTGTTTTCAATTACCGCTATTACCGGCCAGCTGGATCGCTGCAATAAACATAAGAGATAGCATTCATTAACAAATTAATTTAATTTTTGATAGTATATTTCGCCGGCGGCGACTCGGGAGCGTCGCAGCGCGCGTTCCCGCCCAAGTGAAAGCTAAGCTCGTCTGAAAGTGTAGCTGTGGCCCAGGCTGGCATCCGCCTAAAATGGGGTGATCGCGCGCGATGGTATCGTATTCCGCGTATAAAAAGCAGCGGAGCACCCCGCCGCCGGTCAGAACGGCTTCTAACGTGAGTAACGACGCACGCGCCGCGTACACGCGCGACTATTAGTGGAGTGCATAACCGTAGTGGCATCGCGAGTGCCTGCAGTGGTGCAAGGAGGTTCTAGTGACGTAGCGGAACCACGACAGCTGATTTATCGCGTGCATTGGATTGATTGTGCAGTGGTCGCCGTACTTTCTGGTGTTTGGTTTGTGGTTCACTCGACACGCTTGGATTATTGATGGTATATTGAAAATCAGTGCACTTATTGGTAATTTGAAATGAATTTTATGATACCAGTTACATTTAGAAAGTGAATTGACTGATAATTTAATAAAAACAATTCTTTCAAATGAATGGTAAAATTATTTAACAGTTTTTACTTTCAAGTGATTAAATTATTAGTTTTAAATATTTGTTTTCCTAAAAGTATTTAATGAATAATTAAATGAACATTATTTGGATATAAAAGTAGTAAAAGAAAGTAGTTAAGCAATAATGATAATGCTAACACGATCGATGCGATTGACGTAAGTGATTAACTGAAAACAGTAATCAATCAATCTATCGAGTGTTACCGATCGATAATAACAACGCAATCGATATCAATGATCCAACAGGTGTTGTGAACAGTGACCCATCAGCCATCACCATAAAAGACAATAAACAATCCACTGACGGATAAATCGGTTGGCGTGCCTCCAGGCTCGCATTCCTCCGTGACGTAACATCCGCGAAGGGCCGTACGGTGTAAGCTAATAAAAAACGCGAGCATAAAAGTCGGCGTTACGCAAACTAGCTAGCTGGCACCGTTCCCGCGCCGGCCACTACTCGGGTTACAGCCACAAATAGCCGCACGCGTCTCTCGGTCGCTTTATCTCCGTCGATAAAGTCGTGTCGGTTCACTAACGTGCCGCGTGTGTTGCAGGAAGGCTCCAGGGCAACGTTCTCGTGTCTCGACTAGCCCAAAAGTCTCGTTAGCCCTCCGAAAATGCCGAAGCCAGTAGTCCAAGAGGGCGAGGACCCCGATCCGACTCCGTACCTGTTCGTGTCTCTGGAACAGAAGCGTATCGACCAGAGCAAGCCGTACGATGGCAAAAAGGCATGCTGGGTGCCTGACGAAAAGGAGGGCTTCTTGCAGGGAGAGATCAAGGCCACCAAGGGTGAGCTGGTGACCGTCATCCTGCCTGGTGGCGAGGTAATTATACTGTTTCGCATATCTAATTAGAGTTATGATATGAAACTGATGCATTCTAAGTGGAACTCAGATAAGCGACATTGAACTTTTTTTTATTTTTGAGTGCAGTTTCATTCATGGTCGAGGAATCCATCTTCGGAATAATGAGAAAGTCGTGACAATTTCTTATTACTATTTAACTTAAAGAATACCTTATGAGAATAACTAATGAAATAGATAATTTTCGGGGAACCAAACGACTTCGTAAAGGACAATATAAATGATATTTATTTCTGTAAATTGATCTTTTAAAGACACTTTTCAAGTCAATTTTTAATAATTAATACGACATAGATAGCGCTACAGATTATCCCTTAATTTTTTGCAAGGAGTATCCCTTAAAGATGGAAATAAATCTTTCAAAAAGAAGACTTATAACATTGCTTTTGATTCTTAATAATGACTAAACATTGCATTAAATGAGCAGGAAAAGACGTTAAAAAAGGAACTCCTCTCACAAGTAAACCCGCCGAAATTCGAGAAAGTCGAGGACATGGCTGACTTGACTTATCTTAACGAGGCTGCTGTACTTCACAATCTCCGACAACGATACTATGCGAAACTCATATATGTAAGTAGGCGCTTTTAGCGCCTTTACCATTACTTTATACTAATTTGAACATTTATCCCACAGACCAAAGACTTCAAGAAAGATCTTGTTGCTCAAGTCAACCCACCTAAGTACGAGAAATGCGAGGACATGTCAAACTTGACATACCTCAACGACGCTTCTGTTTTGTATAACTTGAAGCAGAGATATTACCATAAACTTATTTACGTAAGTCGAGGGAGGGGTCAAGAGTTCCGGCCTTGCAGTGTGCATGCACCTCACCTCTCCTATCTTTCATCGCTGTAGACACATTTCTCGATAGTATTGGATTGATACCAAGTTTTAAAGTGCGATAGATGTCCATGAACGGCGCAATTAATCTTGGATTGATGTCTCAATTTGGTATATTAATAGCAGTTGCGGCATGCCAGCTGTTGCTATTTCAGTACATTTTATTTAACGTCTGGATATTTCTGTCCTCATAGAAAGTTTCTCTCTCGGTCGACGCTATTATTTAGCGTCTAAATTTAAAGGTGTTAATAATATTGCACAATCGATTACTTTATAATTACAAGTAAACAACCTTATTGTAATACGTAAACTTTCTCTTTGTAAAATGATTTCACATAAGACTACAATGTTACAAAAAAAGACTGCAGAAGCAGCCGAAAATAGATTGTTTGTATTATTATTTCGACAGCTTCCGCCATAACTCCATAAACTTTATATCTATCTACAATAGGGTTCTTTATCGAAGCAAATGTGTCTACAAATCCGATAATCCATTTTGTAACTAAATACTTCCTGGACCGTCTTGTCTTGGGCAAGTCGGTACAAAAGGACTCGAAGGCGTCCGGAGGATCTTCTTTTGGTTGTTTTTCTACATCTTAGTCTCTCTATTCCTAGAATAGAGAATATTGGTGTCTAGAATAGTTTTGTGTTGTGTTTATACTTCCACGTTATAAAAACGTTGGAAGTAGTGGTTCTATCTTTCTATTCAAAGAGCAAAAAGGTATCGTTACTGTACCCTGGCTCTGCACTTTTTCTATTATTTGTATTACAGGACTTAGTGATGTCTACTTAACGAAACGTGTTAGCTTTAGAATCAGCAGGATTATCTATAAAAGTACTTTAGTATATACTATCTATAAAACAGTTTTCAAGTATGTAAAAAACAAAAAAGTTATAGAAACTCATCTATAGAGAATCCTGCTCCGTTCAAGGTTTTTTTTTATATACAGAGACGTAAAGTACTTGTACAGTACCCGTCTCTGTTTTTGTGTTTTCTTTAGATTTAGCTTTGTTTTTCCTAGCAATCATGTCATACGCTATCCTTTCTATATCTTAATTGCCAACTGTAATTATTCTCCTTATACCATTTCCTATTTTTTCTATGTCATTAATTACGATATTCATTCTGATATTGATCAGAATATTTTGTTCCATCGTTATTAATTGAGGTTTTTCCTGTGTTCCTTAGTATTAATTTTATTAAGAAAAATTGCAGGAATTCATTTCTGCAATTTCCATTTCAAATCCCAAAAAAAGTCCTAACAGCGTATCAATAATCCTTGATAATATACTTTTTTGCACCTACTTTCCCTCACCAAACTCAGCCTCATCACCGCAGTCATTTCTTTCACCAACACGTCTAATCTTGCAATAATCACCACAGACGTACTCGGGTCTCTTCTGTGTGGCTATCAACCCTTACAAGAGATTCCCCGTGTACACCACACGATGCGCCAAGCTCTACCGTGGCAAGCGTCGTTCGGAGGTGCCCCCCCACATCTTCGCCATTTCCGACGGTGCCTACGTCAACATGTTGACCAACCACGAGAATCAATCTATGTTGATTACGTAAGTATTTTTTGATCCCATATTTTTCAACATATTGAAAAATCTTCACGGATAAAAATCAATCTTGAAAATAATAACTCTTCAAATTACCAAATCAAAACTATTGAAACAAAAAAAAATATATCAAAGGATGAAAAATGTAGAATTGCTAATTAAGAATCATGATATTCGTCAGGGGCGGTGTTTTTTAATCCCAATCTCTGTACCACGAAATTCTGCCCCAGCCACGTAAACTAAGATAATCCTTGTCATCAACAGCGGTGAGTCTGGTGCCGGAAAGACTGAGAACACGAAGAAGGTAATTGCGTACTTCGCCACCGTTGGTGCTTCCCAGAAGAAGGACCCCACCCTCGAGAAGAAGGGCTCCCTTGAGGACCAGGTCGTACAGACTAACCCTGTACTTGAAGCCTTCGGTAACGCCAAGACCGTCCGTAACGACAACTCGTCTCGTTTCGTAAGTACTTATACCAAACTTTATATATTTTTCTAATACAAAACAAAGTAATATGTTAAAAACACATCCTTGATAATTTTCAATTACTTTAGTCTCCTACATATTTTGTTTAAATAATTTTGTAAACGCTTATAATCTTTCTTCCTCCTCCTCCAGGGTAAATTCATCCGTATCCACTTCGGCCCCTCTGGTAAACTGGCTGGTGCTGATATCGAGACCTGTAAGTACTTCTCACTTAGGACATTGGTCCTTCGATCCAGTTTTCCTGATGATCTTTGGTGTTAATACTCTTGTTTCTGCTAGATCTGCTCGAGAAGGCCCGTGTCATCTCCCAGCAGGCCCTTGAGCGTTCTTACCACATCTTCTACCAGATGATGTCTGGTTCCGTTGCTGGCCTTAAGGGTACGTATAAATTCCTGGTCCAGGAACAAATTTTAGTGATGGGACCTTCCGTTTATGATAAAAAATGTTGAGTTCGTTTTTTTGGAAACAAAGGATAAAAAAAATTACATAGATGGGTATTTTATCGTGTACGTAAATATTAAAAGTATTGAAAATGGAAGGTCGTACAACACTTCTTGATATTTAAACTACTACTAAATGAATAGTAAAACAAATCTTAAAAAAGACATTTTAAACACTTATGTTATTTTTTTCAATTTAGATGAATATATCTCTATAAAACAAATTATAATCATTGAATCCAAATTAAATGTTTATGATTGTTTAGTTTGACAGTATTAGTTATTAGGTATTTTTTGGATATAATCCCAGTCATGGCGTTACAAGACCTACTTAAGTAAGTTTTGTACCCGACCCAATTTAGCGAATCCTGATCCAGCAATACAAGTACACACACACATTTGACAACGAAAACGTGGGCTGAACTTCGTGTACATACACACATATATGTCATGATAATTAATTTGTTATTTCAAATTTAGAAATGTGTTTGCTGACAAACGACGTTTATGACTATAACATCATCTCGCAAGGAAAAACTACCATCCCTAACGTTGACGATGGCGAGGAGTGTACTTTGACCGACGTAAGTCCGGCCTCTGAAGAACAGAAGGTCGTTAGAGCGTGCCCTGTGTGAACTACCGGCCACCGGCTCGCACGTAACCGACCGGTGGCTGGTGTATCTCGTCGTGTACCACCACGAGATACCAACCTTTGTTTAGTTTGAATATAGTTTTAGTTCCCACATAAAAGACTGTGTAGTGAACCATCCTACCTATAGTATAACGACACCTTTCACTTATGACTATGATTGGTGTCATTTTAGCCTTGTGTTTACTATCCAACGACGTCAACGACTACAACATCGTGTCGCAAGGCAAGACTAGTATCCCTGGTGTTGATGACGGCGAAGAAATGAGGCTTACCGATGTGAGTCCAGAACTTGACAGCTGGATACACTCATTCTATCTATCGTTCTCATCTCTCGCAGTGCTGCTTGCTTTGCTTACCACTGAATTGAAGCTCGGTTTTCGCATGTGTATGTCAGGTGTTTTGGTGTTTACAGAAATAACGATGCTAAGCAACCGCATCTCGGACTATCCCTTCATAAGTCAAGGGAAGACACGTATACCTGGAGTCAACGACGCCGAAGAGTGCGATCTAACGATCGTAAGTCTTGAACCTGCGCATGGAGCGTGCGTCTTGATGCAGATATCCGTGTATTGAGTCAATGAGATATATGGTGACCGTTTCGATTCCTCAACGAAAGGCAGTTTACATTTATAGCTCATTATTTAACTGTGGATGTCTATCTATCCGGTACACTAGAGATTGATATCCATGGCTACCAAGAAGATTAATCTTGGGAATAACGTAGTGTAGGTTATTACCCTTTAGTGTCTTGCGTTGCGTAGTCGGTAGTCGGTCATCATTCCAAAATTTCTGACATACATATGCTGCCCGCTCCCTGCAAGAGTTCAAAAGGGCTTTATGCACAGGTTTTTATTTGTCACAGTTATACACCATATCCGATCCAGCACAAGCACAACCACACGAACTAATATTTTTAAAGACATGACAGGGACGATTAGGTTTACGAGAAAATTTGGCACTTCCAGGCAAAATATCAGCATTTTAGCAGTGTTAATAATCATTTTATATTTTAATCGGCAGAAATGTGTCTGTTATCCAACGACATATACGATTACAATGCCGTGGCTCAGGGTAAGATTACTATCCCCAACATCGATGACGGAGAGGAATTGCAGTTAACGGACGTAAGTGGAATGAGAATTGGGAAGAACATGATCCTCTTGACGTAGCCACGAGACGCACAAAAGATCTGTATCAAGATAATACAGAGATAAATTTGAAAAACAAATACCATTAACATTGACGTTAATGGAAGACAAATTTGTTAGTTTATTCATTCTGACCCTCTAGATTTTGAAACTGCACATGATGTGCATCAAAATTTTATAGTATTTAGTAGTATTTCCGTCCTATCCACAAAATACAAAATAGGTTACCTGTGCACCAGCCCCTAGTATCACGAACATTTTATCGCTCGCCTAATTTAGCTAACGCTTCCCCTTTTACTTTATTAACCTTTTAATGTTGGTAAGTACTACCTAGAATTAAGCTATTTTCTTAAACACTCATTTTTTCACTATTATCTTTAAAAATTGGCCCATTTCTTGCAAAATTAAATTTAAATTTCTTATATCTTTCTTAAAAAATACTTTAATCTATAAATTCTGTTGCAAAATTCAATACTTCCGTAATATTAACATTCATTTCTTTCTATCAGCCTGCTCTTGGTTGCCTTTAAACATGAACTATTATCCTGAATGCTAATATATATTTTATAATACAGCAAGCTATGGACGTCCTGGGTTTCACCCAAGAAGAGAAGGACAACGTATACAAGATCACCGCCGCTGTCATGCACATGGGTCGCATGCAGTTCAAGCAGAGGGGTCGCGAGGAACAGGCTGAGGCCGACGGCACTGAGGTCAGTATTGCTAAAACAAAATTTTCAAGTCCTTTTCAATCCTGTATTAAAAATCTGAAATAAAGAGATAGATGATATCGTGATTTTTTTTTCACTACCAGGATAATCATGGCTTAAACAATTGCACACTATCATCCGTTTTATATTTAATATTTCTTTTCCTCTTGCAGGATGGTGACAAGGTTGCCAAGCTTCTCGGTGTCGAGATGCAGGATCTGTACAAGAACTTGTTGAAGCCCCGCATCAAGGTCGGAAACGAGTTCGTCACCCAGGGTCGTAACAAGGACCAGGTCACCAACTCCGTCGGTGCTCTCTGCAAGGGCATGTTCGATCGTCTCTTCAAGTGGCTCGTGAAGAAGTGTAACGAGACTCTAGACACCAAGCAGAAGAGGCAGCACTTCATCGGTGTACTGGATATTGCTGGTTTCGAGATCTTCGACGTGAGTATTATTACTTGAGCCTGCCTCAAAGGCAAGGCTAACTGGTGTTGAAATAAACTTTCACATAATCGGTATAGATTATTGTGGAAAAACTTAGTTTTAAGCATAGAACATAAGAAAGAATCAAAATTTTAGAAATTTCGTACGATATTAATGCTGATTTATTTCATAGTTCAATGGGTTTGAGCAACTTTGCATTAACTTCACAAATGAGAAACTCCAACAATTCTTCAACCATCACATGTTTGTATTGGAGCAAGAAGAATATACTAGAGAAGGCATTCACTGGGAGTTCATTGACTTTGGAATGGACTTGCTCGCCTGCATAGATCTTATCGAAAAGGTATACCGAGAGTTCGTCATCCTCGGTTGGGCTCTAGTGTTATTCTATGTTGTGTTAAGTTTTCAGCTATTCGGCCTCGCTAGTGTAAAGCGATTAGATTAGTAATATGCTTAAACTGTGTGTGTGTGTAATTCGTCCATTCGTCATGTTACAAAAGTACAACGGTTTCGAGCAACTCTGCATTAACTTCACCAATGAGAAGCTGCAGCAGTTCTTTAACCACCACATGTTCGTACTCGAACAAGAAGAGTACAAGAAGGAGGGTATCAACTGGGCCTTCATCGATTTCGGAATGGACTTGCTCGCTTGTATCGATCTTATCGAAAAGGTAATAGTAATTCGAGTCTCGTCGTCACGCCTGTCGGTGCTGGGAGCTACTAGACGGGATAACGTTTAAGATTAACAACCCAAGCCATGCGAAATCTACTTGGCGGAACTCTCTTCACCGGGCCCTGATCCTTCACACACCATCGACCCGGTCCACCATCACGTCACACAACAACTGCGGAATGTGATCCGTAGCGTTTTTACCCGAACCCCTACTTAACCCTCCACATTACTTATCTCCCTGCAGTTCAACGGTTTTGAACAACTCTGCATTAACTTCACCAACGAGAAACTTCAGCAGTTCTTTAACCATCACATGTTCGTTCTGGAGCAAGAAGAGTACCAGCGCGAAGGCATCGAATGGACTTTCATTGACTTTGGCATGGATCTGCAAAACTGCATTGACCTTATTGAAAAGGTAGTTGGCGTCAACGCAACAATGAACGCTTGCTCACGCCACGAGGGTCCTCGAATAAACATGACGAGAGTATTAATTGGTCAAATAATTTCTTTAAATTAATTAGATAGATATAATAATATTCATCGTCTTGGTGTTATTCGAGCGTCCCTATCAATGCTGTTTAATCTTTTGGGTTTCCTGTGTGTCTTCTATTGTGTGATTTTTTCTTTTCTAGTTTTTATTATCCCTAAAATCTTCAGGAACACACGAACACTACTCTTACAAATATGTAGTTAAAAATAACTAATAACAGATTTTCGATACTTTTTTCCATGTCACCCCGCAATCCAGATGAACGGGTTTAATCAGCTCTGTGTTAATTTTACCAACGAAAAATTGCAACAGTACTTTAACCATTTCATGTTCGTCCTAGAACAAGAGGAATATGAAAGAGAAGGGATCCAATGGACCTTCATAGATTTTGGTATGGACCTCCAAGCGACCATTGACTTATTAGAGAAGGTATTAGAGGTTATAACTGTATAGCTTGAGGATGTAGGGCCGCGAAAGCTTCGAGCTGATCATCGCCTGCAAGTATAAACTGCTGGCTGTTCCCCCGTGCCACCGTATTACTAGGCAGAGATATCACAGTATCCGCTTGTTCTACACACGCAAACGAATATGCAAGCGATGCTACTGCAAAACTTATAAAATATTTTAATTTGCATCTAGCTACCGCGTCCCAAATAAATCTAAATACACCGCTCTCAGGATCGCACGCGTAACGTAGTTAATCTAAAATATACTAGAACAATATAGAAAATGTAATGAATGCAAGAAGGGCAACAACTCAATCTAATAAATTAAGTAGTACTTTGATAAATTAATCGCCTGTACGTTAGGATGTAATTCTTTAATCTGCACAAGTATTTTCTACACACAATATTGAGGTAGAGCTTTTTACCACAATACACTTTCTACACAATGCACCATAACTAGTTCACTATAATACAACACTTAAAACAATATTATCTTCTCTGCATGCTGCTTAGTAAATAACATGGAATATTTATTTTAAAGCTTCAGATGTCTCATTTTTTATCTTTTTTATAGTAATTTTGTGGAAAATCATGTTTCAGCGAATCAATTTGAAGTAATGTTTTGTTTAACTTTCTCCCCGTTAAGTTACAGAGATGAGACATTTCTTCGCGTGACCCGTGCCTCGTCCGAGTTCTAATCTACTTGGTACGTTTACAGCCCATGGGTATCCTCTCCATCCTTGAGGAAGAGTCTATGTTCCCCAAAGCCACCGATCTGACCTTCGTTGAGAAGTTGAACAACAACCACTTGGGCAAGTCTGCTCCTTACCTGAAGCCGAAGCCCCCCAAGCCCGGTTGCCAGGCCGCTCACTTCGCCATTGGTCACTACGCCGGTAACGTAAGTATCAAAAACATATGACGCCTCTTCGACGTTCAGGTCTTTGGGAGTTGCCAATATCCCTTTGCCTGTGTTTCGGATCCTAACTCCTTCATCTTTACGGAACAGGTCGGCTACAATATCACTGGATGGCTTGAGAAGAACAAGGACCCTCTTAACGACACTGTCGTTGACCAGTTCAAGAAGGGTCAGAACAAACTGCTTGTTGAGATCTTTGCTGACCATCCTGGTCAGTCTGGTGATGCTGGTGGCGGCGGTGGTGGCAAGGGTACGTACTATTTCAATACTTGATAAATTACATACAATTTTAAATGAACAATTACTTTATATTTTAATTACAACAATATTTTTTAAAGGCGACAGGTACTATGAGCTCTTATTTACATTCAGCACACTTAACATCTTTATCACTTTAAATTTCTAAATTTCATCAATACCGATACCAAGATTTATACTTCAACTCTTGGTCCATTAAATTTCACTTTTTCTACACCACATACACTATCTATCTGGAACTTAAACTGACTCTAAGTATCAGTGGTTAGTTCTGCAGCTTTTTCTCTATTCTGACACTTGTTCTCAATGAAATAGGCGCTGGTGGCAAGCGCGCTAAGGGTTCTGCCTTCCAGACCGTATCATCACTCTACAGGGTAATCCGGAATATACATAAAATCACCGCGATTTGCTTCTGTGTCTCCTACGTGGCTTGACTGTCTTCGTCTGTCTACACGCTTCAGGCTGGCTCCCGTTCTGTGGAATCAGTAATAAAGATTATTGATAAATTGATTGAAAACTTTCCCTTCGGTAGCCAGTCTGGTACGCTTTCATTTAATCATGTCTGTCTATGTCTATAAATCACAGCTCATGTCGCAGCAGTCCCACAGATGTATTGTCTTCGACTACTGTAGTGTTATAAGTGCCGTCATTGTGATTGTCTTGGTACTAATAATCAGTAATAGTTGCTTGTTAATGTACATTCATAGGCGGTCGCGGTAAGAAGGGCGGTGGTTTCGCTACTGTGTCTTCCGCTTACAAGGTATTTGAATGTTTCAAATTAATGAGTTTTTTTTTTCATCTGTTTTATCACCACCGAGGCAGGCGAAACTACTTGGATGTAGATCTGCTTCGGATTTTGAGTTTATTGTAGTTCGATACCTAGATTGGCTGAAAGGTACTTTAGAATCACCTCATTACTGCATAACATGTATTTGTACCCGTATGATACATGTTACATGGTACGTATTATTCACAATCGGTCATATACATATTAAGAAAGGATAATGCTTAAATTATGTCCTAAAATATATTCGCAGTTGCAAAGTAGTCACTTATAAAACATACTACGCTACAATTGCCGCAGAATTTAAAACTAACTTTTATGTTGTGTTTTTTTATGTTTTAACCTAAATGTGTGTATTTTATGTTTATGCACTTTTCATCAATATATACTTCTGTTTTCACATTACATTTGTGTGCCGCTTTTATATGTTTCCTAAGATAATTTCTTAATACTGATAATAGAAATTACCTTAAATTTTATGTCAGAAAATTCTATCCTGCAACCTTTGTGTTTTTATATACAAATCTCATGGCAATCTTAATGGCTTGAAGATGATTACTTATAAATGCTGTATCTTCAGGAACAACTTAACAACCTGATGACCACCCTGAGGTCTACCCAGCCTCACTTCGTACGTTGTATCATCCCCAACGAGTTGAAGCAGCCTGGTGAGTACCTACTCAAATACATTCCTATTTTGATCAAGAAAATAACTCTTTGAAATTATCAGAACAATTATCCGATTTTTAGTGATTGAAATAATAATTTCCTCTTGTATATGAAAAATTTAAGCTTTATCTTCAGCGGTATGTGTAACTTTGTCGCGCAGGTCTCATCGACTCTCATCTTGTGATGCACCAGCTGACCTGTAACGGTGTGTTGGAAGGCATCCGTATTTGCCGTAAAGGTTTCCCCAACAGGATGGTCTACCCTGACTTCAAGCTCCGGTAAGATTCCTAAGTCATGAATTCCAAACAAATCTATTTCGGTTGTTAAGTGCCCATTCCACGAATATTTATGGTACATCGAGTCATCAACTTTATTTTATTTTCATATATCACAGCAGATATGAGATTAAATTTATTTTGACATGCACTTAATTTTGGTTGGCGAGTCTAAACAAAATTCTTTGGACTCTGGTATATTCGACACCATTTTATTCTGGTACTGCAGCTGACTGGGAGTTGACGTCATCAGACATTCGTGCAGCCATGACTAATAACATCTAAAATTATTTTGATGACTCTCCACTCACTCACACTTATATTTTTTGATCAAGGTGTGAAGTGATATTAATAACGCAGCCACTCATGTTTTGTACCGATGAATTGAAATAACATCTCTTATTTAATGAACAGTTACATGATTCTTGCGCCCGTCGCCATGACAGCTGAAAAAGATCCCAAAGAGGCCGCTAGGAAGTGTTTGGAGGAAGTGGGTCTCGACCCCGAAAGCTATCGTATTGGCCACACAAAGGCAAGGCAGACATTGATACCATCCTAGAATGGCGACAGCATGGTTTATAGTTTACCAGTATTTTTGAAAATCTATAAGTAAATAGATTCGTTTTAGATCCTACCGTACATGGTTTGCCTCCTACCGAGTATGTATCATATCTAGTTGTCATTAATGGTATGCACCTGTAGTAACCACCTCAATCTAGATATTGTCATCTAGTTATCGAAACCTTTTTGTGTCCCCAACATGAAGAATTTTCCAGAACTTAAACGCTGTTTTGGAAACTTCTTACCGCCCCCTACCATCCGTATTGCCCCTGAAGATACCAAGGACGTTGTATCTATGTATTGGTATACCTATAAAAATGTTATCAGTACATTCCCTCATTGTGTGCCATATATTTTGATAATGTAGCTACAAGATCCTGGCCCCTCAAGCTGTGGAAAAGGAATCCGATCCTAAGAAAATCGCCCAAGTCATCCTGGATGCTACTGGTTTGGACGTCGAGTCCTACCGTCTGGGTCACACCAAGGCATGTCTTTGTACCCTTGAACGTAGTTAGCAGTTTGAGAACAGCGGTCCAAAACCCCCAAACACCCGGATCGCAAACCTTAATATGCTTTGTCGAATTCAACACCTTATGAGACTGGTGTCATAATTTGACCTTTACATGCTCACCTCCGGAGTCCAAGCTACTAAGGCTCCTGTTTGTGTTCCCCTATCCTTACCCTACACGTACATCAAAACATTGCAACATTCTGTATGTACTCCTATAACGCAGATACAAAATTCTGTGCCCGAACCTCATCAAAGAGCCAATTACACCTGAGGCTGCTACCAAGAAAATCCTCGAACAGACAGGATTGGATTCGGAGTCTTTCAGGCTTGGAAAGACTAAGGTAGAACTCAAGCATGCCCTACACAGTCTACAAACACTAACTTTTCCTCTTTATCCTCATGGCATGACGCAGTAACTAAAATAACTTTATCTTCTGTACTATCGTTCTATTTGTGTCTCTGTGAATCTTTCGTAAATAATTTAAAATGTGCAAATTACTAACACTCAATGTGTCTTTTAATTATCTAAGATTATTATTAATTTCACAAGAAACGTCTTGAACACCTTCAAAGGTAAATTTTAATACATTCAATAAATCCAATATTGCTTACCGTCTCTCCACGGAGTAAATCTCCCCTAACACTTGCCATGTACGAGCAGGTATTCTTCCGCGCCGGTGTCCTGGGTCAGATGGAAGAGTTGCGTGATGACAGGCTGTCCAAGATCGTCTCGTGGCTCCAGGCCTACATCCGTGGTTACCTGTCCCGTAAGGAATACAAGAAGCTGCAGGAACAGAGGTAGGCTTAATTCACATTGGCATAAGACATCGTCAAATTTGGAAATACATAACATTTCATAATTATTTTTATTTATAAAGGGTGGCTCTCCAAGTTGTCCAGCGCAACTTGCGCAAATACCTGCAGCTCCGCACCTGGCCCTGGTGGAAACTGTGGCAGAAGGTCAAGCCCCTCCTCAACGTCACCCGCGTCGAGGATGAGCTCGCGGTAAGGATCAATTATCGACCATTACTTTTAAACTTGATCATACACTCAACTATACGCGGATATAGGACGCGTGATTCAGGGTAACATAAATAGAACGGACCGCGCCCACCTGTCGGTTACGCGACACCGCAGCAGGTGCTGCGGCCATTTCTGGAACCGGCCCCCTCCGCGCGCCTTTTCTCCTTACTCACAATGTTAGAGTGCGTGGGCGATATTCCACCCGCTGGAAAACTCCAGCGGCGCTCAGTAGCGGAGTGGTCGGCGGCGCGCGCACCTCCTACCCTACCCTATACTTACGAACGAACCGAACACATTGCATTCCTATATATTTTTTATTGATGTTTTAATTCATAATAATAATAATAATTAAGTAATCAATAAACAATGGCGGCCGCGGTTCATTTATCGGAATGGAATGGAGAGACTAAAGGTGCCAACGATTTACAGAAACTTGAGGAGAAGGCCCAGAAGGCCCAAGAGGCTTTCGAGAAGGAAGAGAAGCTCCGCAAGGAGCTTGAGGGCCTCAACGCCAAGCTCCTCGAGGAGAAGACCGCTCTGCTTGCCTCCATTGAGGGCAAGGAGGGTAACCTCTCCGAGGTCCAGGAGCGCGCTGCTAAGCTCAACGCGCAGAAGGCCGACCTCGAGACCCAACTCAGGGTGAGTACTGGTTTTTTTTATTATAAGAATTAATAAGAGTCAAGTGCACTAATCGTTAATTAAAATTAGAAGCAGTGATAAACAAGCAAGGGAATAATTCGGAATTTGTTACTGGAACTGAAATAGCAACTAGAATTTAGGTCGTGAAGAGTTGACGCGATGAAAATCTACAGCTAATTAGACTAATTAAAATAAATTAAGTTTCCTGCGATCGATAAACATCACTAATGGTGTTACAAAACCATATATGTTCCTAGTGTTATACAGTGTAGCGAGTGAACTCACCGTATACTTGCTTGACGCGTTTCTTTAAATAAACTCAAGTTTTGTTTATACGGGAAATAGTTCAGACGTGTTTAAAATAACTGCACGTCTGCACCCTACAGAATTTTATTGCGAAACTTTAATTGCCTCAGTCTTAGACGTGTTGATTGATGTGAAACAGACGCATACGGTAATCATTATAACAAATAACAGATGATTCACAAAACTGACTTTAGCTGTTTGTATTGTAGGACACCCAGGACCGCCTCACCCAGGAGGAGGATGCCCGCAACCAGCTCTTCCAGGCTAAGAAGAAGTTGGAACAGGAAGTTTCCGGCCTGAAGAAGGATGTTGAGGACTTGGAACTCTCCGTCCAGAAGTCCGAACAGGACAAGGCCACCAAGGACCACCAGATCCGCAACTTGAACGACGAGATCGCCCACCAGGACGAACTCATCAACAAGTTGAACAAGGAGAAGAAACTCCAGGGTGAATCCACCCAGAAGACATCCGAGGAGCTCCAGGCCGCCGAAGACAAGGTCAACCACCTCAACAAGGTCAAGCAGAAGCTCGAGCAGACCCTCGACGAGCTCGAGGACTCTCTGGAGCGTGAGAAGAAACTGCGCGCCGATGTTGAGAAGCAGAGGAGGAAGGTGGAGGGCGACCTCAAGCTCACGCAGGAGGCCGTCGCCGACCTCGAGCGCAACAAGAAGGAGCTCGAGCAGACCATCCAGCGCAAGGACAAGGAGATCTCGTCCCTCACCGCCAAGCTCGAGGACGAGCAGTCGCTTGTCAGCAAGCTGCAAAAACAGATCAAGGAACTGCAAGGCCGCATCGAAGAGCTCGAGGAGGAGGTCGAATCCGAACGCCAGGCTCGCGCTAAGGCCGAGAAGCAGCGTGCTGACCTCGCCCGCGAGCTCGAGGAGCTGGGTGAGCGCCTTGAGGAAGCCGGCGGTGCCACCTCCGCTCAGATCGAGCTGAACAAGAAGCGCGAGGCTGAGCTGAGCAAGCTGCGTCGCGACCTCGAGGAGGCCAACATCCAGCACGAGTCTACCCTCGCCAACCTCCGCAAGAAGCACAACGATGCCGTCTCGGAGATGGGTGAGCAGCTCGACCAGCTCAACAAGCTCAAGGCCAAGTGAGTATATTTACACTTCTATAAAAATAGTAATAGCCGATAAAATAAAAGTAATGTATCACCGCCTATGCGTGAGTCATCAAAATCGGACGTACATGTGGGATTGATAGATTTATGTCCGAATTAAATATAGAAGTTACATTTACTGAACTGTCATGCAACATTCAGGGCTGAGCATGACCGTGCGTCTTGCTACAACGAGCTTAACAACACACGCGCGGCGGTTGACCAAGTAGCCAGAGAGAAGGTAACATGTCGTCCGTAGAGGCATGTGTACCGCCTGTGGTGACCCTGCATGGAACCTTACCCGGAACGAATCACATTACACAACATCACATCTTTGTGATTATTTTATGATCGAATTTCTATTATCATTCCACAGCCGCGTTCAAGTACGGTAGTTGACGGTATACTAAAATTGTTTTGTCATTATTTATCTATCCAGGGCTGAGAAAGAGCGCTCTCAGTACTTTAGCGAAGTCAATGACCTTCGTGCCGGACTCGACCACTTGTCCAACGAAAAGGTAGAAAGGAGAAAATAAAATTTTGTTGGCCTACGCCATTACAGGGCTTCGCTTTGCAGCTTATTAAATACTATGGAAATTAAATGTCAAACACAACACATCGAAACACTTAATCCATCTCATGACAATGAAACTCATCATAATTCACTAATTACTTCACTTGTTTAGGTGTAGCATGGAAGCTAAAACCGCCTCGTCGTTTGAGTGACCTCCCGATATAACTGTAACATACCAAAACAATTTGCAACGAGTTAACAAATGCATGTATGCGTTAAACAATTACATTAATAATAATTACATTCTAATATAAAAAAGTATGAATTAATCTCAGAGATTTAAAATTTTACTAATCCAGAGAATAAGTTTTTGTATTAATTAACTACGTAATGTTTTACTTTTATCATCTTTGTACTTACAAACAAACTTAACAAAGAATACCTTATTTACACATGTATTATGAAAATAAATTAACATGCAACGTTATCAAATACAATGTCTCTAACACACAATATTCATTCAGGCTGCCCAAGAGAAGATCGTCAAGCAGCTGCAACACCAGCTCAACGAGGTCCAGGGTAAGGCTGATGAGGCCAACCGCACCCTCAACGACCTGGATGCCGCTAAGAAGAAGCTGTCCATCGAGAACTCTGACCTGCTCCGCCAACTGGAGGAGGCCGAGTCCCAGGTGTCTCAGCTGTCCAAGATCAAGGTGTCCCTCACCACCCAACTCGAGGACACCAAGAGGCTCGCCGACGAGGAGGCCAGGGTATGTAAACATTCTAAAGATATTTTTATTTATATCTACTTTAATTTGAACAAGAGCTCACTGTATAATTTATTCACAGGAACGCGCTACCCTTCTTGGCAAGTTCCGCAACCTCGAGCACGACCTGGACAACATCCGCGAACAGGTCGAGGAGGAGGCTGAAGGCAAGGCTGACCTGCAACGCCAGCTCTCCAAGGCCAACGCTGAGGCTCAGCTCTGGCGCTCCAAGTACGAGTCCGAGGGAGTTGCCCGCTCCGAGGAACTCGAAGAGGCCAAGCGCAAGCTCCAGGCCCGCCTCGCCGAAGCCGAGGAGACCATTGAGTCCCTCAACCAGAAGGTTGTCGCTCTCGAGAAGACCAAGCAGCGCCTCGCCACCGAGGTTGAGGACCTGCAACTCGAGGTCGACCGTGCCACCGCTATCGCCAACGCTGCTGAGAAGAAGCAGAAGGCCTTCGACAAGATCATTGGCGAATGGAAGCTCAAGGTTGACGACCTCGCCGCCGAGCTTGATGCTAGCCAGAAAGAGTGCCGCAACTACTCCACCGAACTGTTCCGCCTTAAGGGTGCCTACGAGGAGGGCCAGGAACAACTCGAGGCTGTCCGCCGCGAGAACAAGAACCTCGCCGACGAAGTCAAGGATCTGCTTGACCAGATCGGTGAAGGTGGCCGCAACATCCACGAGATTGAGAAGGCCAGGAAGCGCCTTGAGGCCGAGAAGGACGAGCTCCAGGCCGCCCTTGAGGAGGCTGAGTCTGCCCTCGAACAAGAGGAGAACAAGGTCCTGCGCGCTCAACTCGAGTTGTCCCAGGTCAGACAGGAGATTGACAGGCGTATCCAGGAGAAGGAGGAGGAATTCGAGAACACCCGCAAGAACCACCAGCGTGCCCTCGACTCCATGCAGGCTTCCCTCGAAGCCGAGGCTAAGGGCAAGGCTGAGGCCCTGCGCATGAAGAAGAAGCTTGAGGCTGACATCAACGAGCTTGAAATCGCTCTTGACCACGCCAACAAGGCCAACGCTGAGGCCCAGAAGAACATCAAGCGCTACCAGGCCCAGATCAAGGACCTCCAGACCGCCTTGGAGGAGGAACAGCGTGCCCGCGACGATGCCCGTGAACAGCTCGGCATCTCGGAACGCCGCGCCAACGCCCTCCAGAACGAACTCGAGGAGTCCCGTACCCTCCTGGAACAGGCCGACCGCGCCCGCCGCCAGGCCGAGCAGGAACTCGGCGACGCTCACGAACAGCTCAACGAGCTGTCCGCCCAGAGCGCCTCCCTGTCCGCTGCCAAGAGGAAACTCGAGTCCGAGCTGCAGACCCTGCACTCCGACCTCGACGAGCTCCTCAACGAGGCTAAGAACTCTGAGGAGAAGGCCAAGAAGGCCATGGTTGACGCCGCCCGTCTCGCCGACGAGCTGCGCGCTGAACAGGAGCACGCCCAGACCCAGGAGAAACTCCGCAAGGCTCTTGAACAACAAATCAAGGAACTGCAGGTCAGGCTTGATGAGGCTGAAGCCAACGCCCTTAAGGGAGGCAAGAAGGCCATCCAGAAGCTCGAACAGAGGGTCAGGGAGCTCGAGAACGAGCTTGACGGTGAACAGAGGAGACACGCCGACGCCCAGAAGAACCTGCGCAAGTCCGAGAGGCGCATCAAGGAGCTCACCTTCCAGGCCGAAGAGGACCGCAAGAACCATGAGCGCATGCAGGACCTGGTCGACAAACTGCAACAGAAGATCAAGACCTACAAGAGGCAGATCGAAGAGGCCGAAGAAATCGCCGCCCTCAACTTGGCTAAGTTCCGCAAGGCACAGCAGGAGTTGGAGGAGGCCGAAGAAAGGGCAGACCTTGCCGAGCAAGCCATCAGCAAATTCCGTGGCAAGGGACGTGCGGGTTCCGCCGCGAGAGGAGTCAGTCCGGCGGTGAGTTTTCTCCACTAGCTTCCTACCAAATCTTCGAAAGCCTTTTAAGATATTAAGCAGCGTTCTCTGATTCAGGCGTCCGTTAAAGGGCGTCCCTAAATCAGCACTGGAGTAAAATGTAAGTTGGCAATACTTTGCACGCCACCTACAGCACCATGAGCAGTGCAGCTCCTTTAGAAATAGATCCTGTGGAATTGTCCCCATATATTACTCTTGCATCTATGATTCCCGGGCATGTAGAGTATCCAGCCAGGTCCTGCATGTTTTTTTTTTATGGTAATTTTAAGTAATATTCTAATGTTCGTTTTCATCCACAGCCCCAGCGCCAACGTCCCGGCTTCGCTGACGGTTTCGGTACCTTCCCACCTAGGTTCGACCTGGCGCCCGAAGATTTCTAAACGTTCCACTACAGAAACAAAAACGGACTGTACAGATTTTTCGTTGAAATGTAACTAATTTTTTTTATACATAGCAGTTGAAAGTTACGAATGCGTGAAACGAAAAACTGTAAAAAAAAAAAAATTTTGTAAGCCAAACAAAAAAAAAATATACACTTTAGTGATCTAATCTTTTTACGGAAGGCTATTTTGTAACTTGTTGATATTTATTTATATTATTTATTACCGTGGAGTATGTATCGAGAGTGCGAGGCCCCGGGAGATGCGCGCGCGCTGTGCGTGCGCTTGTTCATTCGAGACACGCCCCCCACCCCCGCACCGCCGCCAGCGCTCGCGCATCTCTCGCTTGCTTCATTTTGACATCTAATAAAGCGATATCGTTGTCATAAAATACTATTACTTGAAGTTTTACTTATATAAATCCCTATATAGATAAAATAAATTACACATTATCATAAATTCAATTTAACTGCTGAGTCAGTCAAGCACGACTGCTACAGGACCCTTAGTCCTCGATTCGTTTCCCGGGTCGAGCAAAGTGGTACTGGGTTTTTCTATGAAATTCTCTGTGGCTACAACAAACTCGGCCCCTATTGCATGGGATCTAAACATACCGTCGAACTGTTCTGTGTACATTAGTATACAACTTTGGCTAACCCTTCGGTGAATACAGGTGTGATGGTATGTTATGGATGTTCAGTATGAAGATGGATTCATTTCCATACTTACCTGCTCAGTCTATCGGCACTCATCATCATCAACCCATATACTGTCCCACTGCTGGGCACGGGTCTCCTCTCATATTGATAGGGATTAGGCTATAGTCCACCACGCTGGCCTAGTGCGGGTTGGCAGTCTTCGCAAGCCGTCGAGAAAAACCTCTAAGGCATGCAGGTTTCCTCACGATGTTTTCCTTCACCGTTTAAGCGAGTGATAGTTAATTATTAATACGCACATAAATTCGAAAAGTCAGAGGTGCGTGCCTTGGGTTCGCACTCGAGACCTTCGACTTGGCAGTCCAATGGTCATGCCACTAGGCTATCACTGCTTCCTCTATCGGCTAGTGACACTAAGTGGGTTCTTTCCTAATGTGTATCAAAATTATAGCATATAATAATTGTATTATTTGTGAAATGTCGAAAGTTTACATAGTGCGACGCGAGTGAACTGAATATTTTGCACAATTTATAAGTAAGTATATAAGTATTTATTTGTAAGTGACTATGAAGTCTTTTTGAGAATAAATTTCTTTAAACCTACATAACCTAAATATTAGAGTATTCGAACACTTCATAGTAACTATGTTCCGTAATGTTCTTATGAAAGCTAACCTCATTTTCTACAGTATAATATAAGAAACATTCAATTATCGGAATGCATTGGAACCATACATAGAGACTAAAAAGTATACTCCATTTTACATATACCTTGTTCGCGATATAAATAGCAATTTGTATAAATTTATTAGGATTACAAACATTTCGCTGGTAGATATATTTAAGGTCTCATGTATCCAATAGCAATGCTCGATCTGGGAATCAAATCCTGGATCTCGCACTGTAATTGCTTTTGCGATCATTGTAAAGGCAATTAGGCTAGAAAGAGAGTGGAGAGGAGAGAGTGGGTTTAATAGAATATGGCACAGGAGTTTTAAAGCACAGTCATTTTTTAACCAATAATAAAATTTACAATAGTAACCTCTATTGTCAATTTTTGAGAGTTTAAAGGGTCATCGAAAACGAAAATCTTTTAGTATATAAAACACACAAAATAAAAATACTTAATAATTTATTCGTTTCCATAAAAATAACGTCATATACTTATAACAATATTACATTTATTTACACAAATACTGAGGTACTGGTTCTTGTCAACAATGTTCTATCTCACAGCCTTAATTAAAAATAATAGGTTAAAATGAAAAAAGCAGCATCCTCTAGCTCTACGCTCAAGCCAACACCAACAGTCAATTTCGCCATACTAAAATGTTTGTCATCTTAACACAATGAAAAAAAAAATCATATCTAAACCCTCGGATAGTATTATCGACAGAAGTTTAAAGTGTTATCGTGTAGGTTTTAGTGATACCCTAGTGATTGATCCTCATCACTTACAAAAATATACTTCAAGGTACAAAGAACTGTATCGATATTTTATATAATAATCAATATTTGGGACATTTTTACACAGCACCATCTAGCCCCAAACTTGTACTATGGGTACTAGATAATGGATATAATACTTATACATTTACAAGTATACATTGCAACAATACTATTACAAGTATACATTGTAATGTATACTTGTAATACATATGAATCACCCAGCCAAACAGAGAACCCACGACCACGTGACCAGCAGTCCGATACTCAAATCACTAGACCTCGGCCGTCATCTCCAATCACCATATCACCAGTAATTCAATTTTAAAGACATCGCAATTAAATTTGTCTACAGACTCTGTATGCCATGTAAATACATCAAAAATTGTACCCACAACCGAAGCATAACTCAACCAGCCAATAATTGTTCACAACACTACAGCTTACATTTGAAGAATTCTAATTCAATACTGGAGTCACTTCAACTTAATTGTTTGTTTCACTATCTAAATAAGTGTGTTCATCAGGTTCCAAAACCCTCTTGTAGTAGACGCACTGTTAGTAGTGGGCACATCACTAACTTCGTGCACATAGTCCATACTACAGAAGTCCAGGTCAGCGGTGGTGAACGGCTGGAATTTGTTACGGAATTCCTCCCACGTGCAGCCCTCCAGGGGACAGATGGGAGTCTGCATCTCATTGATGAAGATCTGGACGCGGTAAGACTGGTTCCCGGATTCGGTACAGCTATAAATGTGAGAATATAAAAGTTAGTTTATGGTCAGTGTGGCCTTAGGGTCAAAATTTGTACGCCAGCAAGTCAACCCATCCAAAACTGTCAAATTTTCCCAATTGAATATGAACCTTATCATTTTGTAATAAAGTTGAAAATCAATCAGATAAATTTGAGAGATTGTGGTAGCTTGATATACTGGCCTCTGTACATCTCTACAATATTAAAATATCATATCTCTACAATATATATTTTAATATTAATTACAAAATATCATAATATTTTAATATTTTAGAGATAACTAAATTTATTTATTACTATTGTACCGAAAAACAAGTAAACAAAATATCAAATGTAGAAGATACAGAGAGAACTACTATCATCTAATTTTAAGAAAGATAAAAATGGGGACTTTGTCTTGAATTTAATTATTTTTACAAACTTTGATCTCCGAGATATTTTATACTTATAAAACGTCATTTTGCAAATTGATTATCATTGAGAAGTTATATTATTAGACCTTATTTATACTCGTAAAAAAGAAATAAAGATAATTGAAGATAAGCAGTACGCCTGGATAATAAATGCCAACTCTTCAATGAATGACAAGTGCGTGTTTAGATGACTGATATCGATAAACATGTAACAGATATAAAATATATTTATGACATAATTCAGAGGATCAACGATAATGCGATTCGACAAAATATCAAAGGCAATATGACTAATAAGATTCAGATTAGCAGTATGATATAAATTGTTATCGAATGTCAATCAATCCCATCAATTGCCTATAAAATATTTATGCCTTAATCGGTAATTCCACTATAATTTCTCTTTTCAGCTTTGATGATTATCAGGCATCAGATCAAGAAGCCTTCACAAAATTTAACTCCTTGTAATTAATTTTTCTAGGGAATTGCTGTCAACTATTTCTGCAGTCAAGTACCATTAAATATTTTTCCCTACCAACAGAATCATCTGCACGGCAATAGTGCTATATATTTTATGTCTTTTTGTAGGCATTCCATCAAGAAATTGGACCTTGCCTCGCTTTCTACTTAAAGACGCGTATGAACAAAACACGCGCGCCGCTTACTGGAGCGGTTTTCTCGTCGGTTGACGGACTTCCCTAAGTTAGCCAGGCGCAGGACACAGACAAGCTTACTTGGTATTATAATTAAGAAAACGAACCTGTTCAGCACAGCAATAAAATTGACAGAGAAGGCGCCAATATAACTGGTTCTCCACACTCTGTCTGATTCCATGACCAAGGCCTGTAGAGGGCTGGCCTCCTTATTCAAGCCCAGGGCGCAGAAGACCATCTCCATCATCGTGTCATGCGTGAAGTAGGAGACCACCTTCCTGCCGCCGTCGGCCTGGACGAAAGCTTCGAAGTTGTCGTATAAGTCCTTCATAGGTAAGCGGCCGAGGTTTTCATTCACCTTAGGACCATTAGGACAAATCATAGTTTAATTAGTAATAATAGAATTTAGATTTGCAGTTGTATGTTTCTGGCTTTGGAATTAATGTGTTTGTGTTGTGTTTTGAAACAGAATACTTTAAATACATTCCATCTCGTCATTTCTTGGCTATCTTTCCAGACATCCTCATGATTCCTGATTTTGACGGAAGAAGTGTGAACACCAACATATTTAATATTTATTCTCTTACGCTTAAGATCTGAAATTTTTCCTTCCTTAAATTTATTTGGGGATTGGCACAACCAGAGGTGATGGTATGACTCCTGGATAAGTTAAAGATATTTGAGAATATTCATTTATCTATTCCCAAGGTGAATCTCTGACCAAAATATCTGAAGTCATGACTAGATTTGACTTGATTTGGTTTTTGGCAATTGCAGCACATAATATGTGGTTATTCAACTTTGGTCATCCTTCAAATCACTTCCATATCCAAAATACATACCCATGACCCATATCCATTCCTGTGATAATGTCTGACGTCATCGTAGTACTCCAACACGACCAGGTCTTGGTCCGTGAAGACCGCGCACCAGGGGCATTTCAGGTCAGGGGCCCATGAGCGGTGGAACCGACACATCTCGTAGATGGAGAATACATTTTCTGCTGACAGCTGGGTAGGGATGCCCAAACGCTGCTGTACTGCATGTTGGATCTATTGAAATAATACTGATAGGTTAACTAAGCAGATTGTAGTTTTTTTTTTTTTGACACACGTGAATATTATATTTTATCACGTTATATTGCTACGAGTAATATGAATATACGTATTCATATACACCGGACCATTATTTTTTCTTTTGGTACTGCAAGACCAATGGTAAAAAAAAATGGTGAGCTCGATCTGCATAAATCGAATTATCAATACATAATAAAAAAAATTTAAGGTAGCTATTAGTAATCAATTGTACCATCAAGACGCCCACCACCAGTCTACCTGTCACCATGGACGCTGTAAAGGGGCCTAAACTAATACAGTCAATATAACGCGATAAAATTATAGATTCTTAATGAATACGATTAATTTGATTAAGACAGTAAAACACAAAAAAAAAACATGTTTAAGAGATCGTTATTAAAAACAACGAAAAGGAGCGAGGAGGATAACACCACCAGACCACTAGAGTTGTAAGAAGAAGCTCTACTTAATTGTTTATATGAAAACTTTTGAAACATACATCAACATACGCTGGCGAGAGAAAATACGTCTCCAATTCATAGGCCAGGGTTTGTCCACCTTTCACATCCAGCTGATAGCGATCGCAGTTCTCGTACGGCTGCAGATAAAAACAAAAATTAGTAAGTGTACCCAAAATGTTTGGCACCTCTCCCAGGTGAACGCACTAGGTGTAAACGAACTTTTTCTAGATGTCACCAAATTATTTTTATAGTGTAAAATATTATAATTTTCTATTTAAAATGTCCTATTTTGTCACATTCTTTACATATGCTGTACCTATGCTTGTTTGCCACCTTAGTGGTATCATCATCAACCCATATACTGTCCCACTGCTGGGCACGGGTCTCCTCTCATATTGAGAGGGATTAGGCTATAGTCTACCACGCTAGCCTGGTGCGGGTTGGCTGGTTTCCTCACGATATTTTCCGTCACCGTTTAAGCGAGTGATAATTAATTATATTAATACGCACATGAATTCGAAAAGTCAGAGGTCCGTGCCTTCGGTTCGAACTCGAGACCTTCGACTGGGCAGTCCAATGGTCATACCACTAGGCTATCACTGCTTCATTATCCTTAGTGGTATAAAAAATAATAAAAAAAACTCTTCCTACGGTAAACGACGTAGGTAATTATCATGATTTCTATGCGAATTATTCATCAATACTGATTTTATAGGTGTACATAAAGATGAATGATAAGGAATGGTGCAATAAGAAGTCTAATCAAAGTAGTAAAATGATTAATAGACTGACACTAGCCACAAACATTGTCGCTAACGTTGGCGCCAACGTTCTTCGTCCAATGAGTAACATAATATTGACGCCATTGTTACGCTCAGACGTGTATTGGCGCCAACATTGACACGATATTTGAAAAACTTACTCTGATAACATCATCCCTTTCCTGAGGTTCATCAACAGTTACATTCAGGTACACTCTATCAGTAATTCCGTGGACGAAAGCAGTACAGCTAGTCACGGTCCTCTGCTCATTTGTAGGCCTGAAGTAGAACTGATCAGCGGTACCCTGGAGCAAGTGAGGGTATTTCTCCCGGATTCTCTTGCCGATGTCGTAAAGTTCTTCATAACCAGTTCCTGTTAAGAAGGATTGGGACACCTCTAGGGTAGCGTTCCATGTCCAATCTTTGAAGTTTTCGATGTCCTGAAATAGGAGAATGATTTGTAGTGGTTTAATGGAACTGCCTCGTCAGTTCCATTCCTCGTGAGTTACTCCTGAGTTCGTCGAGCAAAGTTTATTGAACTGACGACGTTTATGGTCTCGTAGTTCCTTATCGGACTGCTAATCACGAGGTCGTGGGTTTGATTCCCACAGAACACAATTTATGTGATGAATATTAACATAGTGTTTGTCTGGGTGTTTCTTATTTATTATATGTATGTATTTACAAAAAAAAGTATACTTTTAAGTATTGTATCCATTCTCTAGTACCCATAGTAGTTTTGGGACTAGATAGTGCTTTGTATAAACATATCGACGAAACTGTGGATGTTCATACATTGGTACACCTCTGCTTAATTTCTTCTGCTTAACTTTAAAAGACAAAGATCAAGATACCTGAGCACATAACTGGCTGTCACCGGCGTCGTAGCTGGCGATGATCTCGTCCTTCAGCAGCGCCACCTGCCGCATGCCGACGGTGACGCTGGTGCCAGGGTTCCGGTTACCATGACGGTTGATTGTCCACACCGACACCGCCTGGCAGTCTACGAAGAAATACAGACTATTTTAATTGTGGTGCTGACTCAGTATGTTTTGGCTAGTGAGGACTTGTATTGCGGTTTAGCTTCAGTTGTTCCGTAAACCAAACTACCAACGACACACCTTGTTGGGACTAGATGTTGCTTTGTATAAACATATCGACGAAACTGTGGGTGTACATTGGTACACCTCTGCTTAATTTCTTCTGCTTAACTTCAAAAGACAAAGATCAAGATACCTGAGCACATAGCTTGCTATCGCCGGCGTCGTAATTGTATTAGTTAGTGATTTGTGGGGCTCGTGGCTAAGTTATAACTACGCTGATCAAGGTTAAGCTGCACTAGCTGCGGTCAGTCTGTGGATGGGTAGTTACCCATCCATCTCATCATCCATTCTTAACACATCGATACCTCTCCGTGTATCGTAGAGCAAATAAAGCCGTCGATCCCGGTTGTTATACAAACACCTATGACAATCGTTAGGTACTGGTAGTCAGAAGCCCAAAAAAGCCTGACAACCAGTCTATCCTCAGGATATCGGTATTGCCCAGAAATTGGGATGCGGAGATCTGATGGCAGTCACTTCGTGTAAAATACTTATATTCAGCCGCATCCGTGTCCGCAGCCGTGTTCTGTCAATTTTGAGTGTTTCACGTGACCTACGCAAATATCTTGTTGATCTGGTATCGTCGTGCGACGGGTCGTTGAGCTCCCTAAATAATGGTTGAGCTACACGATGGCTGATGTACGCGTGCCGTCAGTATGGACTGGTCAACTCAAAGCTGCTATGGCTCTTTCTTCAAAAAGATAGTTCAGATTTGCCTACATTGTAAAACACATATTATGATAAGCACTGAATACTGTTACTGTCTGGACTTTAAAAGAGACTATGATTCTCTTGAGTTTGTTTCGGCGTTTCTTCTCAAACGTCAATGCTAGGAAATGCCGGCGCCATCTAGTATTATGTATTAATTAATTATTGACTTGTAAAAGTGTCTTTAAAAGATCTATTAACAAAAATAAATATCATTTATCAGCTGGAGAGACTGGAAGCCGACCTCAACACAGGAGGGAAAAGGTTCGCAGGATTATAAGGTTTGCTAGTTAATTTAGAGTCAATCTATCTTATATTGTGACCTTCAGACCTGACCTGACCGTCCTGCACACACTCATCCCAGAAAATCATACACCATTTACCGGGTGTTTTACCGGGTTGTCAAGCATTTAATTTCTTACTACACTTTTCCTGTACCGTTTCGAGAATAAATGTCTAATTATTAAACACCGGGAAGAACTATTTCTTGACAATTCCTCGCAGGAAAAAAACAAACAATTCGCCCTCCTTCAATAGTCGGGTAAAAAAGACTACACTTCAATTTGTTCACACAAAAAACCTAGAAGTAATCACAACAAATCTATTACAAACTAAGTACTTTTTAATGTCCCCATAATAAATTAAGTTTTTATACATAATAATTTGTGCCTCATCACGCTATTAACAGACTGTTTATTAAAAAAAATATTTATGCAAACAGAAATCTCATACACTAACACTCAGATATAATGCTAAACCATGCATCCTAATAACAATTTAAGTATCAAATAAATACTGTATTTTGATAGTAAAAACATCATACTCGAGCATTTACAAAGTTGACAAGAAAATGTCGGACGTCAAACCGTTATAAGTATATAAAGCCTGGTCCACACGGTGACACGAAATTAACTTACCAAAACTGGCCAGAGAACTCAGAAATTCTGTTATTCATGATTGTTAACAAGTTTTTATAATAGTGCCGTCGAAAAGATTTGATATAATTTATTAACTATAAGTAGTTTACATAAGATTACACAGGACCTAAAACGTCAATGACCGTCAATGGCTGTACATCAATAGGTATGCCTATGCATGACCCTCCGGGGATACCAAAAAGATATGATGCATTTCTCTAAGATTTCTTCGATTCCTTCATCACAAACATAATTACTTAGTAACAATAAAACGCTACTCTGCTCTGCCAGACCCTTCGGGGACATAGGCGTGGTGATGTGTGTTTGTAAACTATTTTATTCTTACTTTACATTACTCTCACCGTATGTACCTATATGCAAACCAACAAAGGCTACGTATAACACTATTATTTTATAAACAAAGCAAAAAGTGTGGAGACACAGTTGCGACACCATGTGGCGACTCAAACGTGCCTCAACGTGAACACAGCTTTAGGCACGTATTTAAATTTACATAATCTTCTTGAAATGCAATAATTGTGGGAATGACACATTTGTCCTAAAGTTAGCTACCATTATGATAATAATATATAATGTCCTTCACTACCTTTTTATATTTATTATAATATACGTAAGGTGTACTTTTGATTTACGCCTTCACATGAGCATTAAAACACTTACTGCCGTTTCTTTTCAGAGACTCGTTGTCATATGTAATACGCCAGAGTTCGAGAGTCCATTGGCAATTTAATTAATATACATATAATAGGGCGCATGTAAGAAGCAACCTAGAATCTGCATCAATGATCTGGAACCCTCATGAAAGTAATTAAGCCTTACTTCTTGAAAACGTACAGAAAGCATTTCATATTCTTTTTTTATACCACTAATGTGGCAAACAAGCATACGGCCCACCTGAAGGTACGCGGTTTCTGTAGCCTAGAAGCTTGCAGCACCAGAGGTATCACTTGCGCGGTGCCGACCCTATGAAATGAAAGTGGAATATTTGGGTTCGCAGTTTAAGGATCAAAGTTCCCTAACTGCCAACACAACGCTTCCTCGCGGAGCACTGGCATGCTTGCTCACCGTTAGGAACACAACACAGATCAAAGCAGTATTATTTCACTTAGATTTTCTGCAAGGTGGAGATACTTCCCCAATCGGGCAGCTACAATTTGAGTGGAATTATTCGCACTATGCCCTACCTTTCTTATTCGTTTTGAACTGTACAGAAGCCAGCAGGTCAACCTATCCAAAACGGTCAAATTTTCCCAATTGAATATGAACCTTACTACTTTTTATTAAAGTTGAAAATCAATCAAAGAAATTTGACAGATTGTGGTAGCTTGATGTGCTGGCCTCTGTACAGCGCCTTGGTGGCGAACTGTTGTGCAGTGTATTAAAAATAAATAACTAACACTTGTGCCAATCTTGAATACTTCTTTTGTTTCTGCCAAATTCATTTTTAATATTTAATTTATTACATAGTCATGTCAGTTTTGACTTGGGAGTACTACACACCAGGCCTTATTGAGTCAGGGTACGTACGAACAACATTAGCGAGTTTTGATATTTATGCAGTTAATTGTATATTCTTCTTCTTAGCGTATCTAGTCTAGTAGTCTAGGGTGGGAAAGGAAAAACTAGGAATATTCATTTTAGGGTTCCGTGCCCAAAGGGTAAAAACGGGACCCTATTATTAAGACTCCACTGTCCGTCCGTCCATCAGTCCGTCCGTCTGTAACCAGGGTGTATCTCATGAACCGTGATAGCTAGACAGTTGAAATTTTTACAAATGATGTATGTATATTGCCCCTATAACAACAAATACTAAAAACAGAATAAAATATATTTTTACGGGGGGCTCCCATACAACAAACGTGATTTTTTTGCCGTTTTTCGCACGATATTAATAACGGCATGATTTGCCAAATATTGGTACGGAACCCTTCGTGCGCGAGTCCGACTCGCACTTGGCCAGTTTTTTTTGTTTCACTTTGTTTTTTTTCGTAGTCAGTTGTAGACCCACAGTTCTACGGTATGTTCTAGGTTCCAAACCTCAAACAAATACGGAGAATTTCGTAGAGAAACTTTAACAGATGTATTGCTCGTAACCAGGTCCTTACGGTCGGCAGCAGAACTTGCGACCACTAAACATAAAAATAAGGTATCATCCATTCGAGTAAAAAAAATTGAATAAATGGAGGTTAAGCCAGTACAAATATTTCGCTATTTTTGAATTTGAATTGCATTCAAACCTATCAATATTATGAACATTCATATTGAGAGAATACAGTAAATATAAAGAAAAAATTGAGATTATCTACTACCAACTTATTTTTTTTATTTACTTACTAAACAATACCACACATTCTTATGCGTATGAAATTTTCTTAAGAACGTAAATAATGTGACGAATGTTGATTATTCAAAGAGAACAAAGACCAAAAGTTTACCACGTACATCTGGTGTTTAGATCATTTTGATCTCACACCTTTTGTCATGAAAAGATCTAAATATATATATTTCTTTATTTGTTGACGTCGACAAACGAGCTGATGAGCCACCTGATGGTAAGTGGTCATCGTCGCCCATGGACATCTGCAACACCGAAGGAGTTGCTGATGCATTGCCGGCCCTTAAGGAACCTGTATACACGCCGTTTGAAGAACCCCATGTCATAGCATACAGGGAAAACCTCAGCAGGGAGACCGATCCACATCTTGCAGGTGCGCGGGAGAAAACTGCGCGACGCTCTAACATTCTTGGAGACCCAGGTATCCAGAGTGTGAGGATGGGCTCTACTTCTAAGGCGGGTGGTGCGATGATAAAAAGGTGATGGAGGCTCAAATATCTAAATAAACTTGCTATTTGGCGTCAGTAGATACTAATAGTTTAAGTAAAAGGCTCCGTCTGCGATAAACAAACAGCACAATGCCACAAACCATCAAAAGTCCATACAACTCAGCCCCCTGAGGTACATGATACCTGTCAAGTTGACAGTTTTCACTGTCACTATGAAATCACTATTAAACTGTTAGTAATGTGCAAAAATGGAGTGCATTTGACATTCCAAAACTGACACTGACAGCACATAGCTGTCAAGTTGACAGTTTTTACTATGAAGTCACTATGAAACTGACACTAGTATGTTAAAATGGCGTGTTTTTTTTTCAAATTTAAAGTTATATTTTTCTCATCCCCTAGTGAGCATAAAAAAAGTATGGCCAGAGTTTCAACCAGCGTAAGTAATACAGGGTATTTTTTTCCAATAAGTATACCCTCAGTATATCATTTGGGCAAATTTTGGTGACATCCTTTCCCCAATAAAGTCTGTTGTTTGGAGATTAAATTGAAAATCGATTGAAGAAATTTGACATGTGCAGCATCATGGCATCCAAAATTGTCAAATTTCTTGACAATTGACTGTATTTAGAATTCCGCGGCCGGTGGTTGCTGTTCGGTGCCCCCTAGGAACGCTGCGCTGCGCAACGCACACCCTACAACTACTTTTATTTATATTTCTACATATTTTTTATATTTTTAAATATTTTATCCTAAGTATAAACATACCTATTAAAAAAAAAACATTTAAAAATATAAAAAATAGAAACCCACCGGCATCGGGAGCAGGGTCCAAGCTACCGGTGGCCCCAGAGAAAGACACCTCCTAACAATACGGGCCGTGTCCAAGAGTATTGCTTTCTGTAACAAGCCCTTGATCCAACCACCCAACGAGAGCCTCCTTAGATGTTGGTCGAGGCTCTTGGCTACTAGGCCATTAGCTGACACAATGATTGCTGAATTCACCTCCCACATGTCGACAACCTATTATTATTATTATTTATTTATTTCAAATAACTTTGGATCATACGTTAGTTAATTACATTAGTAAAGCCGCCTCTACGAAATATTCTGGTGGAAAGCAATTATGTGAACATTATTGTGTTACTGTTTGAATAATAATAATCTTTATTTGCAATAAAATGTGGTAGGTACATAAGGTGTTACAACTGGTAGTAGAGACTCGCACATCTTTGTCATATTATTGACATGCAAATAGTAGGGATACAAATTTATATAATAATGAATATGTCATTATTAATATCATTAGCTACAACACAGAATTTATAATTTATCATTACAATTAATTAATTCAGTCACTGTGTAAAAACGTTTGTTTAAAAGCCAGACCTTCAATTTTTTTAAAAACATCAAAGAACAATGTAGTGAAGTTACTCTTATATCAATAAATATGCCCATATCATCATCGTCAACCCATATACTGTCCAGTGGGACAGTATATGTGTCATGGGTTATGGAGGAGACCCGTGCCCAACAGTGCCCAACAGTGGCTGGGCACGGGTCTTCTCTCATAGAATAGGCTTAAGTAGGTTATAGTTTTATAGCCCTTCAAACTAGAACGCAATAATGTTATCACAAATTGCTTAGCGGTAGAATATTCGGCAAAACGGTGATACCACCATAGAGAAACAGCTCCCTTCATATAGTGACAGACTGAGGCACTTCAGGCTGGATAGTTTATTGATTCGCCGACAGCTACACGATTTGACATTTCTCTTCAAAGTCTTAAGAAACGAATTTGACTGTCCACCCTTATTGAAGTGCATCAGCTTACGTGTTCCACGCCGGGTACCAAGGCGCACGCTTGCTGGAGCTGGGTTATTGCATCAACCGCCTGCCAAAACTAATCTGAAGCAGTTTTCTGCCTTATCCCGACTGTCTAAATTATATAATACCGTTTGTGGGGACGTGGATGTTTTTGCAGATAAGTTGCCAAATTTTAGAAAAGTTGTGTTGAGTTTGTTGAGAGACAAGAACTGATTTTTTATTTTATTTTAGTTTATATCAAGTTTTAAATTTTAAATTTTATTTGACTAATTGTTATTCTTTTTTTGTCTGCTCTAATTTAATTATTTATATTCTTACACTTTAATTTTTACAATGTTACCGGTGTTACAATTTGATGCATGCTGTGACACCTTAAAATGCTGTGCATTTAAATCTAATAAAGTGATTATATTTTAGATATAAGAAATAATGTAACAGCTACTGGTCGTCCAAATAAATAAATAAATAAATAAATAAATAAATTAGCAGAGCTGCGACGAGAACTGCTAAAATATATTATAGTGATATCAATAAGAAGAATAACGATGTAGGTAATCTACGATTAAGGCCTTGTTTGGTTTTTCAGATTCCGTCATTTAGTTCTCAGATATGCAAGAAATTAATAAACATTAAGAGAGGTAGGTGAGTGTTTCCACTCAAATTGGAGCTGCCCAACTGGGGAAGTATCTCCTTGCAAAAAACCGAACAGAAATAACACTGCTTTGAGCTGTGTTGTGTTCACCACGGCGAGCAAGGTTGCCAGTGCTCCGTGAGAAAACGTTGTTGGCAGTGGGGGGACTTTAACCCTTATGCTGCCTAACCCTACTATTCCTCTTTCGTTTTACAGGGTTGGCAACGCGGAAGTAACCGCTTACCATCAGGTCGGCCGTATGCTTACTTGCCACCTTAGTGGTAAAAATAAAATTAAACAAATAACAATTATTTGCATCACCGTTAATGTAATTGAAAGTGGATATTGTGTAATTCCTGATTCGTAAATGAATTTGAAATATTAGAGTTGCATGACCTGGATTTGAACTCAAGCCATCATGCCAGGCAAGACTAGATTTACATAACATAACATTACTCCTGTATTCCCCGAAGGGTTAGGCAGAGGTATACCAATGGACATCCACAAATCGCCAGTATGTTTTGGTCCCATATAGAGTAGATTTATTTCAGACTTAATTTAAGAATTATTAGAAGAATTAGATTCATTCACTAAACTATTAATTTCTTTCCGTGTTAAGTTCAATATTAAAATTTTGTTCAACTATAACCTATGATAGTAATATCAATGGACAGGATTCATTTGGTCATTCCAAGGGAATGCTTGAAAGACTTCATTAAGATGAATATTGAAAACCTCGTGAGAAATAATGCAAATAACTTTGTATAAACAAATTAGAAGCAGCAATTGAATGAAATGAAACTCACCTACAGGAGTTGCGAAGTCTCTGATATCACCTCGGATGGTGTCATATGGAGTCTTAGACCCATACAGCTGGTAGGGGCACGGCGCGTTCCAATAACAACCCTTGACGCAAACCACGCTAACAATTACGAGTGCCAGTATCTTTGACATGATGAATCCCGCGACTGCGCGCCGAGCGACGTCCGATTGTATTCGCCGAGTTGCGCCGGCTTGCTATATTGTCCCCACTACACTAGACAGTAGTACTACACTAGCTAAAGGTGCATATACATGGGTGCGCGGTGCATTCATGAAATTTTGATGTAATTAATTCATTAAAACTGTGTTTTATAGTCAATTGCACATAATGATGTCATCACTATGATCAGAATTAAAACACCTTTTATATTGCTTTCAATTTAAACTTAAACATAAAGTCAGGTTGAAATGTCAGGCAATGTTTGTAATGTAATGTAATGTAATGTTTGGCCTACTTTTGCAGAGATGAACTGGGCTCAAATAAATATGGAGCCAGCTTTATTTGACCTCAATTCAGAACACGTTCAGTATAACGGAGTATAGCTCACGTTTGATGGTACTGAGGTCAGTATCTCGATTGCCAGAAAACAGCATCGTACATAGCTTGCGTGTAGTAGGTACACCCGGATACCCTTTAATACATTTAAACCGCATAGTGTATACTGATCCCGAAAAATTTAAAGATTCTGTACCTATTTCACAGTTGGTGACGTAGACTAATTACGCATTAGGTTGTTACGTGATTCATGAAGCAGACCGAAGCAAAGTGCATGAAATAGGCGCTTGCTCATTGACGTGCATTCTCATCAACGTACGCACGTTAAAATAAAACTGTTTGGGTTATTGATGATTTTAGTAGCTAAATCATAATCAACATATCGGTCAAAGAACATCCACTGCTAAACAAAAGCCTGAAATCAAATGGTCTCAACTCACTTCAACATTCTCATTTTCATTCAACGATGGCGTCCCCATCCTCTCAATTACATTACGTATCACATGCGACTTGAGGATCCCATATGTTACACGCGATTAACTTGCGACTGCGACGTGCGACAATTAATACGATCGCGCGATACAAACACGCTTCGAATCGTATGAAATCCGTGTCGTATGCACAAGGTTTCATATCACATTGGTATGCACGTCGCTTACGGTCGGATGTCTGTTCTCTAAAATAGACATCCGATCGTAAGCGACGTGCAAAGCAACTAGTAACAATTAATACTCAGGTACGTACATTAATTTACCTACGTATGTATATTAATATTTTAAATCCTAAAATTAATATAAAAAAGTTAATCTATATTTTTTAATTACAAAGATTTTCGGAATTATTCTTCGATTTTCAATAGGTTTAGGTTTATAAATAAATAAAAACATTTATTACCATAATTTTTCTATATTTTTATTTCATTCAGAGCCGTGTAAAGGTACATTAAATGGGATCATGATGATGGTGCAATCATGTACAGTTAAATAAATAATAAATGCATAGCATAACAAAAATATGAAATGTGATTGATATCTGATTAAATATCATAAACTTATATTATAAATCATAAAATGACATCTCACAATCAGAGAAGAGAATAATCATCTTTGATATGGCAATCTTTTAAATTATATTTTCATATAATTATTTTTATTTTTCCTTAAATAGTACTTTTTCTTAAAAAGAGGCTCGCCTCTGAACCAATATATCTTGTCTTTACAATCTAAAAACGCCTAATCTAATCTAATACTACAAAATATATAATATGCAATCGACGTTATCATCCTTCCGTCCATGTCATGATGTCCACGCCTCCAACCCATGTGTTTATTGTCCGATATAGAAGTTTACAACCAATCGTAAATTATTATTTTTAAAGGATAAAATACCAGGTTTAAGGTTATGAATTTATAATTACTTTAAGGGCTGGTGCAAACAATTTACAAAAGTGAAGGAGAGAACTTTATTGGCCGAAAATAGTCACCATGAAGGTTGCTCTGTGTCAGATAGACTGGAGAGTCCTTCGATCGACTCTGCACATCAACGAAGACGATGATACGATGATCCGCATACGCCTTTCACTAACAGACTCTTTAATAAGATTTATTAGTGACAAATTTGGGTTCGTAATGTATCTTAAAACATTTGTGAACGCGAGTCTCTATTACATTGTAGTATAAATAAGCGATTACCACTTAATGCCTTAAATGGTTTTAAAAGGTTATTTAATCTTCAAAACTTATTGCATCAATGAATGTTCTGTAATTAATGCCTTGGAGGATAAATAGAAATATATCGCCTGCTATCCCACCCCTTTTTATTGAAGAAAATATTTAAAAAAATAAATTAGAGAAATCCCTTAGCACTTCGTTCATGTGGGTCCTAAAACAGACTGCAATCGGTTGCATTCACAGTATAAATATAATTAAATACACTGACAATTTTACTGGCGACCAGTCGGCAGATCGATAAACTATTGCTTAAAATAATGTACTTATCCCGTCGCTAGGAAATTTCGGGATGCAGGCACATGCACAAATGCATCGCTATTACATGCGCGTAGCTTGCGTCTTAAAAAATGAGTGCGAGCCCTTAGATTTACGAATGATAATAACACACGGTTGTCGGCGAATCGTTTATTACAATTTTTTTATCACTAAGCGTATATAGTGCATATTGTATAACTAGGTACCATATGATAGGTATACGTGTGGAAATCGTATTTCTTGTTCTAAGTACTTACCGTAAATATTTTAATTAAATGCAATATTATCAGTTACTAATATTTATATCTCCATTAGATGCATTATGTATAGATACTGCGGGGCTGCATTTTTAAATGTAAAGAAACTGAGATACTTCCCTTCCCGTTCCAACACAGGGCGCATGGCAGTGTGCGATTGGCCATTTACACAGTATAAACATCTTCTAACAATCTTTTTGTCTTTTTTGGCATATTCCATGCTAAGATTTTAAAGTGCAAAGGAAAAAGTCGACCAACATAACTTTATCATCTAACAACTTCTATTCTCTCTTCTATTATATTTCCATCCACTTCTGCGAAGCTCACATGCATGCCACGTAATTTGTCATAGCTTTTGTCGTGTCAAAACTATGACAAGAGACGAAATAATGTGAAAGACAAAATGTCGCGGCATGCATGTTATCCCCGCTGGCCGTAGACTGCTACTAATGGACGCCACAGCGCCCGGTATTCGGCATTGCTCTTGTGTGCACTGGCTCACATAAAGCAATGAATAAATAATGAATATCTAAGCAAAATCAAAATGTGCTTATATGTCATAACCGTTACATAAACTAACAGATAGAAATGTGTTGCTAGGGAGTTTGTTGCACCGCTTCTTCTTTCCAACTTAAACACTAAGAGGCGTTGAAGAGCGGAGGTTTTAGAGGTTGTCATTAATTTTAGAGGTAGAAATATCGTTGAAAAAGTATTACTTAGTAGTCTATCTTGAATAAATTACTTTGACTTTGACTTTGTGACTTTTGGAAATATGTTAAATAAAATTATATCTGTACCCATTTATCTATACCTACTAACCAATATTATAAAGCTGAAAAAAATGTTTGTTTGGTTGAAAACGCTAATCTCAGGAACTACTGGTACAAATTGAAAAACATTTTTGTGTTGAATAATCCATTTATAAGAGAAAGTTATATTAGGCTTTATAACATCATGCTACGATCATAACTAATTATATCGGTTAAGGACCAAAAAGCTAACTTTAAATGAAACCATCATAATTTTTGTTCTTACTATGTATTTCAAGTGTATCAGCAAACTATCGATAGATTGTTTTAATTGGTTAGTTAAACATTTATGTCTTCACTTCTGATTCCGAACTTCTACCTGCTTCAGGACTGTGAAGAAAGTATACGAAGCTTTTATGATCTGAAACAACAATAAACCAGTCACATTAAATAGCAAGGATTCTCGTAAAATAGTCAGAAGAGCATCCTTTTTTTATAGAACAGAAAATGCTCATGGATCTCCGCCCGGGGAGGCGGAAGGGTATTTCGGACTCATAACGACTCATACGACACTACGACTAAAAACCGCACTTGCCTTCACCTGCCCTATAGTCATTTTATTTTCAATTTCACGTTTAAAAAACTTACAGCTAGTTATCACTTATAAAAAATATTCTATGATTAAGTTACAGCGAGTTTATTTATTTATTTTATTGGCTCACCAACAATTGTTGATACACATTATAATTATTATATATAAACGTATTAATATCAAAAAGTCTAGTGTCACAATCACTTATATGCATGCATTATAAATACATAAAACGGGTAAAAAAGAATTAAAAATTAAATTAATTAATAAAACATACTTTACATTATGATGAGTTGGCACAAATTGCATTATTAATAATTAAAGACAATTAAAAAATAAAATAAAAACATTAATTCAAAATAATAAAAAAAAAACAATCGTGGTAGCTACATTCCAAAACTATCAGACATTACTTTATGGAAAGTTCAAAGCTAACTAACAATGATGCATAAAATTATTTTGAAAGTAACACGACTAATACACTAAAAAATAGCATGAAATAACGATAACTAGGATAACAAACAATATGCCAGTGATGTAAATTAGAAAAACACATTTCGCCACTCCTCAACTAAATTGTCTAGCTTCTCGATCGAACCTAGGAACTCAAGCAGGTCATAGTAGTCAGGGTTACGACCACTAGCCTAAAAAAGCAAACAGACAATATCGTTATTGTCTGGTTGCATGATATCGAAACATTAATTAGACATGACTCACAGATGTGAAACAAGAGAGCGAGAGCGTGGTGATGCCGCCGGCGGTGAGGCGGAGCGCGCGGCGCGTGCGCACCATCACGATGAGCAGCGCGCGACGCACGCGCAGCGAACACTTGTACCACGGACACTCATACGCCGCACCTGCTATCTCAGAACTCTAAAAACAAACCTTTTATTTTTTCAACCGAATTCAAAAAAGGAAGTTCTCAATGTGACTGTATATTTTTTGCGTGTATGCTACGCCCAGGGGCGTATTTACCCGAGGGCCATCCGGGCCATGGCCAGGGGCACCAATCCGCCAGGGGCGGTGTCAGTCGGGGTGCGTTCTTTTAATTTTTCTTGTCAATCTCAATTTAAAATTAACAAAAATACAACAAGAATTAGTAAGTAAATCATTTGGTCGAAAACACGCTTGTAAGTTAAGTTTCGCCAATATCTTTATTATATAACGCGCACGGGGCGCGGGCGCCGCGCGAGGTGGGGGCGGCGCGGCGTGGCGAGCGGGGCAGGGGTGATCAGCCTTACGTACAAATACTTCGGTTCTTGGTATTTGATGACACCAAAGAGGAGTTACGCCGAGTCATGCTTTTCTCGAAGTTCTTCAGTTATATAAGGTCTTATTTTATAAAGGACCGTAAGGCGGAAAGAACAGCTTTGTACCGAGTCAGATACATGTTTACAAATCTGAGGTTGCTATCCATGAGCAGTCCAAGGTTACGGGCTTCAGCTACCCTCTCCCCGCACCCGCTACTAAACTCCTTACGTACTCCTTATGTACAGACGCCAGCTATCCAAAACTGTCAAATTTTCCCAACTGAATATGAATCTTATATTTTCGTATTAAGAGGCCGGCGGAGCGAGCGCGCAACTTCGACACGAGGCGATTGCAAAAATACGTCTAAATATTGTTTTCTCTGTCGGACTAAAGTGGGCGTAGCCAAAATATTCATACCTAGTGACACGTGGCTTTTAGCTGAGAATTTAATTCTCTAATATTTCTCTAACAATTTATGACGTGTTCAATAAATGTGATATTTTTTAATTTTTTTTTGGTTAATCGGTAGGTAATGTCGAGAACTAGAATGCATTTTAAAGAAATTTCTTTACGAGGGTTACATCGTCAGATATCACATACCTACCGGCTTATTTCCGCGGATTTCGCGATCACGTTCGAGGGCCAAGGTGGGTAGATCGGTGCTAGCCAGCGGCTTAGTTACCTATTTCGTGTTAGTTTTTCTCAATACCAACCAATTTCCCAAACACCTTGACTGACATGCCAATTGGTAGGTCATTGTAATGTTTCTAACTTCAAGAAAAAGAAAGATAGTAGATAGGGAAACATGTGGCTTTTAGCTGAGAATTTAATTCTCTAATATTTGTAACAATTTATGACGTGTTCAATAAATGTGATATTTTTTAATTTTTTTTTGGTTAATCGGTAGGTAATGTCGAGAACTAGAATGCATTTTAAAGAAATTTCTTTACGAGGGTTACATCGTCAGATATCACATACCTACCTGCTTATTTCCGCGGATTTCGCGATCACGTTCGAGGACCAAGGTGGGTAGATCGGTGCTAGCCAGCGGCTTAGTTACCTATTTCGTGTTAGTTTTTCTCAATACCAACCAATTTCCCAAACACCTTGACTAACATGCCAATTGGTAGGTCATTGTAATGTTTCTAACTTCAAGAAAAAGAAAGATAGTGGATAGGGAAATATACCTACTTACTTATGAGTTCATTGATACAATTTCGTAACTATTTATACTTTATTCATACTTATTACTAAACTACAAAAATATAAAAACAAATCATGTCGTGTGTGTGACGGTGACCATATATTATTTGATCGATAAGTAGGTAAGTACCTATTTTAAATTTTACAATGTGAGCGATGAAAAAGAATCCGCTAAGGAACTCCGTGGACACTAATTTAAAATAAGCTAGCTGATGCCCACAGTTTCACTCGCAGCCCAAAATGGATGTAGGTACTTATAAATTTATTAAGTACACTTACATCCATTGTGGGCTGCGAGTTAGTTAATTTTGTTATTAATTATGTCCTTACTAATTAGGTACTTACCTATGTACTATAGTAACTGTATCAATTTATATTAGACATTTTTATATCTGTAATAAAAATAATGCCTTGGCAATTGCGCGGTTACCTACCTAATAACTTATCTATCTATTACCTATGCATTATAATATCGATCTGAGAGGGCCCGAAAAGATACTTACCTACTGTCAACTTTTTGAGTACCTAAGTATTTATTATATTATCAGTAGGTATTTGATTCTATAAGTAGGTATTCCATCATCGTGACGTGTTGGTGCATTATGTGAACTAGTAGGTATTTAATTCGAGGAGTATTTCTTCATCATCATAACACGCCGATTGATCATAGTTATTATTAAAACATTCCACTAATCTAAAAGTAATAAAAACACATACAATTTCAATTTAAAATTAAATTTTTAAATTTAAATTCAATAAAAAATGCGTGTTATTTATGTATTACAAACTATTTACAGAAAAATACTTTCATCTGCTACGACACGCCACTTTTACTACTCGGGAGGAAGGTAAACAACAACTTTTGTAAAAAAAATAGTGTCCTATGTTTTTTACATTTTGACAGCACTATCGGCTTCAACACCCTCGAAAACCATGAAAACGATACCCATGACTAAAAAGTTGCAATTTACTGCAGCCGCTATCTTGGATTTACATTTTGACCGCATTGTCGGCTTCAACACCCTCGAAAACCATGATAAAAAAGATGATAATCAATTGTAGCCACCATCTTGGATTAACATTTTGACAGCACTATCAGTTTCAACACCCTTAAAAACCATGAAAACGACACCCATAACAAAAAGTTGATAATTTATTGCAACCGCCATCTTGGATTGACATTTGGACAGAACTATCTGTTTCAACACTCTCAAAAACCATGAAAACGACACCCATAACGAAAAAGTTGATAATTTATTGCAGCCGCCATCTTGGATTGACATTTTGACAGCACTATGGGTTTTAACACCCTAGAAAACCATGAAAACGACACCCATGACGAAAAAGTTGAAAATTTATTCCAACCGCCATTTTGCCCGTACTATCGGTTTCATCACCCTCGAAAACCATGAAAACGACACCCATAACGAAAAAGTTGATAATATATGGCAGCTGCCATCATGGATTGACATTTTGACAGCACTATCGGTTTCAACACCCGCGAAAACCATGAAAACGACACCCATGACGAAAAAGTTGATAATTTATTCGAACCGCTATCTTGGATTTACATTTTGACCGCACTATCGGCTTCAACACCCTCGAAAACTATGAAAACGACACCCATGACGAAAAAGTTGTAATTTACTGCAGCCGCCATTTTGACAAACAATAACTAAATCATTCTAACCTTTCAAAATCAGCAAGAAGTTTAAAATATGATAGCTCTGCTTTGATGAAGCCGAGTCAGTTTTTTATGAAATAATAAATATATAATATAATATTTATTATTATTATTATTCCTATTCTGTGGCCTAGCTATCACAGTCGTGCACCTACGTTTAGTGAAGCTGTATATGGGTGTAGGTAAGTACCTACCTACCTATGTAGATCATAGCTACTCGGGTAAGGAAGTATCTACTGTGTAAAATCCCTGTTTTTCCACAAAGATAAACTAGTACCTACCTATCTTAGTAAGCACCTAGGCACTGTAGAGACCGTTGCAAGGAGATTGCATTACTATATACGTATGTATAGTTACCTAGTAATAGCCTTGTAGGTATCTACAAGGCCATTATAATAATATCTACATTGGCCGGTAACAGTAAGGACTACAAACAAATATTCAAATATTTGACGAGTAGACTTATATAGTCTATACAAAAAAGTTGAACTATAATCATTCTGTACCATAAATAACGATCGAGTCCGGTGCCTTATTGTAGTTAGGTACTTACTCTTGGATTCATTCAACCTTTGGGAAAACATTATTAAAAAAATATACTAACGGCAAACAATCCAACTCGTAATAAAATTCACGTTACGTCTTCGTCAAACACGAACACTAACGAACTGCATCGCCCGACGGGCAGCAGGCCACACCCCCCGCTTAGAACGCACGAGAGAGCAATATTTTCCTTCAAAATTTGGGCTATATTGCGTGGCGTGCCGTAATTGAACATTTTATAAATTAAAAGTTCATAGTATAATAATTTTCTGATGTTTTAATGATTATTTATAATATAATCTGTGTTCAAGAGACGAAAAGAGTTCAAATATTGTTGTTTTTAGTATTAAATCAATGAGCGGAAGACCGGACGAAAAATCGTAAAAATATCAAGATTTACATTCGCCTATATTTATTTCCATTGAAGTATTTTGGACAAAATGGTACCGTAGGAACCTAGATTAAAGGTATCCGAATCCAAATAATAGCACAAGTTAATAAAATTGTGTTTGAATTATGAATTATATGGATATTACGTTTGTATGGGCAATTCAAGCTCCGCCGGACCCTTAAAGTTGAAAATCATTCAAAGAAATTTGACAGATTGTGGTAGCTTGATGTGCTGGCCTCTGTACTTACCTATGTACTCCTTATGTAGGTACTCCTTATATACTCCTTATATACTCCTTATGTACTGCTTATGGACGACTTATGTACTACATAAGTAAGACTTATGTACTACTTATAGTTATTATTAAGATCCTAATCATATACCACACTGTTAAATTGTAATGTTGACGAAATGTACACCTTTTTATAAAAGAGTTAAATAAAGATTTTATTATTATGTACTCCTGATGTACTCCTTATGTACTCCTTATGTACTCCTTATGTACTCCTTATGTACTCCTTATGTACTCCTTATGTACTCCTTATGTACTCCTTATGTACTCCTTATATACTCCTTATGTACTCCTTATGTACTCCTTATGTACTCCTTATGTACTCCTTATGTACTCCTTATGTACTCCTTATGTACTCCTTATGTACTCCTTATGTACTCCTTATGTACTCCTTATGTACTCCTTATGTACTCCTTATGTAGTCCTTATGTACTCCTTATGTACTCCTTATGTACTCCTTATGTACTCCTTATGTACTCCTTATGTACTCCTTATGTACTCCTTATGTACTCCTTATGTACTCCTTATGTACTCCTTATGTACTTACTCCTTATGTACTTACTCCTTATGTACTCCTTATGTACTCCTTATGTACTTCTTATGTATTCCTTACTACTTAGTACTATCTTTAGACCATTTGGCGATGCGATTTAGGTCCTCATTTAGGCCTCTAACTGCGCTCGCGTAATCATTGGGGTGAAAGGACATATAAATTTGTACATCATCGGCGTATAAATTATATGTATTTACATTTTTGCATTCGTTTTATAATATCTGTACAATATAAAATAAAAAGAATTGGGCCAGAACCTTGGATTGGAGCCTTGAGGCACACCCCTTTCTAAAATAATAAGTGCTGATCTTTATGGATCCGATATTTAGTCGCAGGTCTACTAATTGTTTACGATTTTCGAGATAACTGTAGAACCATCGCAAAGCACCATGGTCGAAACCGTAATAATTTAATTTGGAAAGCAGTAATGGTTAACTTAATGAATCAAATGCCCTAGAAAAATCATTTATCTTGGGCCAACAAAATATTATCTGTAACTGCCAACAACGCGGAAAAAGTGCTACGCCGCTTCCTAAAGCGGATTGAAGAATGGGAACCATATCATGTCTTTCCAAAAAAACAAAAATTTCCTAAAATTCCTATCCCTTACATTAATTTGTTTGGATAATATGACGTTGACATGTTGAAACACTTATTTTGACTTCGTTTTGATACCAGCGTTTTATTGATGATAAAGCATTGATCTCAAATTTAACATTTTTTTTAATGTTGTTATCTAAATCAATCCAACTAGGTCGACGCAAAGCAGTCGTATTTTTTATTAGCTTTTACCCGCGACTTCAGTTAAACAATTTACCGGATTACCAAGACATTCAGACATCTATGCTAATATTGATCATCATTGTTTCATCATTTGATTGTAAATTTAAATTTGAACACCGCAAAAAAATGTAGACATTATTGAAAAATAATATAAAAAAAAAAACATTTATATCACTTTTTTCCTAGAATTCTGGGGCGGCGAAACTTATTGGCCCGGGGCCAAATTCCTAAATACGCCCCTAGCTACGCCATATCTTCGATATCCGTAAACCAATTTCAATTTTTCTTTTTGTAAAGAATATACTTAAAAAAATAAATAAATAAATTGCAGTGATTGATACCCTAATCTTATGCTTTATTTACGAGGTTCTCGTGGCTTATCTTAACTAAGATATTTAAAATTTAAAACCATAAATTGTGTGTGCGGAGGTCTGATAGCAGTTACTTAATGTAAAATATTGATATTCAGCTGCGTCTGCTTAGACTGGAACACAATTTTGTATCCATTATATCTACTACTACCACTACTTCATCATAGCATAATATACAAGACATCGTCACCTCTTCTGAGAGCTGGTTTCCTTGGTAACAGTACAAAAATACTTGCAGCATCATGCACAAGAGATATGACACCATAGGAATGCTGCGAACCCACTTCCTATTGTTCAATTCCTGAAAATGAATTACATATTCAGATGAATTTTACCCACTAGGCGAGTGGGTGATTCGCGGACGGTTTTAAAAAGTGATTGGTAATCTAGATTTTTTTAGCCAAACCCAAATTACTTAGGAAAAAGGCTCGGAGAAAGAAAGGAATCTAGATTTTATTTTAAATTGTAATGATATAAACACTGCGTGCCGCGTGTCCAGGAACGACATAATGTGAATGTACTGTTATTATTTAGTCAATATTATTTTTTAAAGCAAACCTCTTAGTCTTTTGTTATGTTGACGCCTAAAATCATCGCTACGCTGTATTGCAAGCATTCTTGTGGGAATTGAACGTACTATTTATGTCAAATTATGTTTTTTTTTTGTTTGTGTTAGTGATTTTTTTTGCAAGGAATAAATGTTTCTTCTTTCTTTCTTTCTTTTTTAGCACAGACCCGTGATCAAGGAGGCAAAAATCGCCACGAATCCCATGTTTTACGAACTCACGGTTACGCAATGGGTATACCATTCTGGAATGGTATACCCATTGTATAATCGTACATTTAAAGGCCAGCTTATACTGGTATAAGCTGGCCTTTAAGTGTACGAAAATCCTTTACAATGCGAGATCAGCTTATAGTATTTCAATAATAGGGACATTTGACGATATTTGGACGGTTACTTTTGCACATGTGGCGTCCCTGGAAACTCTGTAACGATGTATGTGTATGTCTATTAACCAATCCCAACTTAAAACATTAGTATTTTATATTAAATCTTTATTGTTTTACTTGATACTTACTTAATCCAATTCCGCAAAATCATTTCTCATTAATCATTTAAAATATAAAGCAATTGACAAAACTTATCACCATAGATAGTTTATTAGTCTCTACGCCTTATAAATGGAAGAACTATTTAGACCTTTCTTTTGTGCCTAGCTGTATATTATAATATGTTTGTAATCTTCGCAATCACTCCTAAATTGTTCTCTCATGTACCTAAGTATCCAATTCCATTAGTGTCGCCGTGAATCCGTAAATCATGTGATGAATCATGAAAGTGGTGAATCCACGGATATAATCACCATAAAAAAAATATACTATTATTTTATTTATTTGTTAAGCATTTTTTGTGAACCCCCCAGCAGCAGTGCAACAATATACTTACAATAGCCAACTGATAAGCGGTTACGCATATGATGACGACAGAGACGGTGAACTGCGCTAGAATGGGATAGGAGAAACACTGTTGAATTTGCCTTGCTGTCCTCAGAGCAGCTTCGTGTTTGACCACGCAAGCTTGCAAACGTGAATATACGGTTTTTTCATATTCTGCTGATATAAGATCCTGTGAATACGAACATAATGATTACACATACCATCAGCCTGTATTTCCCGAAGGGTTAGGTAAAGGTGCACTAATTTGCACCCACAGTTAGTGCGAGCCTATGTCTATTCACCTGGCATAAATCCAAACTCCGAGATATCGAGATAATTTCGGATAGGGGCGGAATCTAAATGAGACTCGTTATGACAATTTTTCGCCCGGCCACAAGCCACGTCCCTTGTATCGTTCCAGAGGAACTAATAAAAATCTATCAACCGTAACTGAAACTATCGGATTTTATTCGAAATAATATCATATCCGTAATTGTGACAGAAACCGGTATTATACTATCCATATATTCGGATCTATCCGACATTTTATATGCATCACATCCCTACCTCAGATACGAGAGATAAGATACCTTTTCAGGAATTGGAATCCCGTCGCACAAAGTCCTCAGTGACAGCCCTACGAGTCGAAGTCTGCAGCGGCAAACTGCTATGAGTGACGTCACCAAAACATCCAAGCACACGTTCACTAGAGCCGCTATAGTTAGTGCTGAGCTCTGCAACAAATACAATAAAATGGAACGCTGGCCATAACACTACAGCGTCACCAAGGTATATGGGAGTCCCACTCACCAGAAAGTTTGGCGACGGATGTGAGAAAGACCCAGTATGAAGCATAAAAGTACGAGAGGCATGAAAGCGAGAACTGGTATGAAAGAAAGAGAATAGACATGAAATAGGCACCAATTCCGTGGGCGGTATTAGTCCATAAAAAAAATAAAAGGTATAGGTATATAAGTATCTATGATATGAAGTATCCAAGGCATCCCTGGATACTTCATATGATAGAAAACTTTTGAATACCGATACCTTACTACAACCACATAATCAAAATGTGAAAGAAATATTAAGATGTAACGTTTACATACCGCAACATACGATCAAAAATCCAAAATAAATCTCCTGCTGACCTAGCATTGTATAGGCATTGCACACATTGAGAGTTCAGATTATAATGGCATTTGCTGTTTCTCGTTCATACGTACTTGTTTCAGAGGCTACGGACTACAACGAAGTGCGGGATGCGGTCGAATATAATATACCATCATACACTCACGCCTGTATTCTCCGAAAGGTTAGGCAGAGGTATACTAATTAATGTACACTGTACAAAGTTTACCGGTATGTTTCAATCCCATGTGATTGAGGCCGAGTCTATTGCCATCAATCACAAATTCAAACCCTGAGCTACTTCTGAGAATTTTATAGAGAAACCCAATAACACTTTGCTCGACCTGGGAAGTGAACATAGGATCTCCAGCAGTCATGCTTATGACCATTAGACTAACGAGGCAATTAGGCGGTGGAATTTAAAATCTAAAATTAGGTAGTGAAGGAAAGGAAGTATTCACTCACCTGATCAGCATAAGTTAGTTCATAGGCAGGAGATTTTGAAGTATCAAATGGATACCTGAAAAATGTAAAAAAGCGTTTCATATAGCACACAACAAAAGAATAATAACTTAACTTCGCCTTTGGTACTGACCAAGCTCTTAGAGGCAGCTGGTTTTTCTCAGCACTGGCAGCCCATCCGAACACAGAGACTGCTGACAGTAATACGTATAGGTACAGACACCTTGTGGTCTCCCGGTCACAACTGTACATGTGAATAATAGAACTGATTTATGTAAAGTGGACAGAGTATATCGGAAGAGCAGCTCTGGACCTAATTTCTTAAAATGGAGCTGCAGAATACCAATTTGCCGCCAGTACAAAAATCGGATTAAGCAGACTGGTTACCCGCCTCTTCAATCGTTGCCGCCCGGGGCATCAGCTCCCTTCCTCCTATATCCAGGTCTGAGGAAGGCTAGTTGACCTGCGAAGGCTAGGAGACCTGCTTCAAATTTGATTACAATATGACCTTGGCTGTCTGGTAGTTCTTAGAAATATTACAGTCTAAAAATGCACGCCCCTCCACTCCACTCAATGTCATTATTTTAATGTTTGAAAGGATATAGCCCATAACATTTTATTAATTTAATGGTGTAAACTGCGCAGTGGTTTTGATCTCCTAGTACCTGAGAGTTGACGTAACCGAAATAGGCGAGATATAAAATTACAAATCTTAGCGTATGCCTCTTAGCGGATAATACTACCATACAAGTCTCGCCTCCTCTACCGGAATGTTGGTTAAAAGTTTTATCCTTTTCTAGGCTTTTTCAACTATATTTGGGTTGACAAGATCGGATCCAGCTGAATATCAGCCTTTTACACTAAGCGACTGCCTCTAAGCATCTAATTTCTGGGCCGGTCCCCATAACACTAGTATTTTTATATATTTATACAATTTACTTCTCCTCAAACCTCTCAACAATCATTACTCCTTTCTGTCTATCTTCAACTCGTAGTTCTTCATCAGCCTCAGCAATGATGCCCTGTATCTCTCGCCTCTTTATCACTACATTGATGATCTTCATCGCGAAAGCCAGGTTTGTGAAGAGCAAGAAGGATGCGCTCGTCATCAATGTGATATCGCCCCAAATTTGGAACATAGCGCCTGTCTGAGCGATTATAATGCCACCTGAGTAATTATAAAAGGAGTTTATTAAAGGAATAACTTTATTGGTTTTATTGTACACCTATAAAAACACAAAATAAGTAGGACACATTCAATTTTAAAAAACTACAAGGGGCGGCCTTGTTGCAATCTGCGATTTCTTCCAAGCCACCTAACACACTTTTTTTTATAATTCGGAAAATCCTCATGGATCCTCCGCCACCCGGGGAGGTGTCAGGGTATGTCGGACTCATACCGACTATAATTACAGAATTGGTAAAATGGAGTAATGAGGCATAGACTCTACATATTATACTATAGTCATTAATCCAGGACAATAACATGTATATAACAATTTTTAACGTATACAACAATGTTGACTTAGTATGGTAATAAAAAATGCAGTGATAGCCTAGTGGCGTGACCATTGGACTGCCAAGTCGAAAGTCTCGAATTCGAACCCAAGGCACGCACCTCTGACTTTTCGAATTCATATGCGTATTAATAATTAATTATCACTCGCTTAAACGGTGAAGGAAAACATCGTGAAGAAACCTGCAAACCTTAGAGATTTTTCTCGACTGTTTGTGAAGTCTGCCAACCCGCACTAGGCCAGCGTGGTGGATTATAGCCTAATCCCTCTCAATATGAGAGGAGACCCGTGCCCAGCAGTGGGACAGTATATGGGTTCTATGAGAATCTAAACACTGCTCATTAGAACACTACTCGACCTGGACGACCTGACGATCACTAGACTAATAAAGTAGTTAGATTTAAAAATGAGAGAATTTTTACACTTTTAATTCTTTACTTACCATCCAGAAACATAAACCAGGAGACGCAGTATATCCAAAATAATAAACCATCATTATACCTTGAGTCGCGTGGCGGCAGAAAACCTACTGTTTTAAGTACCGTCAGACAGAAACGAAGCGAGCTATTGGCGTTATTTACTGTGATTGCCATGATGATAATACGGCCACTGTTTGCTGGTCCCGAGTGTTTGTTGAATAGATCTGATAAAAATGGTGGCGTGGTGGCCTTTTTGTTGACTGTACTTAGGAAGGCGTTGACAACATTTTGAATGTCACTTGTAGGCAGAGTAGGCACCATTTCACGTTAAGTGGATCACAATGACTCCAGATGAATACCAGTAACAAGCAAATAATTTTGCTTGATATTTAGCTGATCTGGAAACCTATTTGGTCCAGCCGTGGGACCTATGCAAAATAATATGACGACGTCTGTGGTCTAGAGGTTCGTGTGCCGGACTGCTGATCATGGGGTCGTGGGTTCGATTCCCACAAGACACAAATATTTGTGTGGGTAAAACATGAGTATTTGTGTTTGTCTGGGTGTTTCTTATGTATTGTAAGTATGTATTTACAAAAAAAAAGTATATAAGTATTATATCCATTGTCTAGTACAAGCTCTGCTTAGTTTGGGACTAGATGGTGCTGTGTAAAATGTCCCAAAATATTATTTATTTATAATAGTAGTATCTTTACGCCACTATTCTTTATTCTCTGCCTGCTGTTTAACCTTAAGATACGACTCGACTGTTCTTGATAACTTCTTGTAGGAATTCCCTTACTCGATTTTACTCCGAAATCGCCATTGCCGATGTGTCAGCAGAACGCTCCAAAATATTTTAAGTTAAGGCCAAGTACGAAGCGAGCTGACAACTGCTAGTGCAGTGACGAGCCGAAAGCAAAGCTGGCAACTGCAGCTAAGATTATGATTTTATTATTAAAAAAATGATATTATACTTTTAATTTTAACTTTGCATTCCATTATTATGCAAAAATGCCACATAGCAGAAAAAAAGCAGTAATAGCCTAGTGGTATGACCATTGGACTGCCAAGACAAAGTTCTCGAGTTCGAACCCAAGGCACGCACCTCTGACTTTTCTTATAACTTTCTGACTTTACTTGATAATTAATTATCACTCGCTTAAACGGTGAAGGAAAACATCGTGAGGAAACTTGCATGCCAAACCGCATTAGGCCAGCGTGGTGGACTATAGCCTAAGCCCTCTCATTCTGTCAGAGGAGACCCGTGCCCAGCAGTGGGACAGTATATGGGTTGATGATGATGATGATGATGAATGGCACATAGTTCTACATGTTTGTATAAAATCATATAGTATGTGCCTTTTAGTTAGACATTGTATATTATTAATTTGTTTGATACTGAAATTGTTTATTTTTTTATAATAATAATTTAACGACGTCTGTGGTCTAGTGGTTCGAGTGTTAGACTGCTGATCACGAGGTCGTGGGTTCTTTTCCCACAGGACACAAATAATTATGTGATGAACATAAAGTGTTTTGTAAAATGTCCCAAATATTTATAATAATAATAATTTAAAATCTGCAAAACGTTTGCGACTTCTGTTTTGGGGCGTGAACTATTTTTAAGCAGTAAAAAGAAAACGGTTTTGTTGTTTTAATTGAGTTATTAAGTTAATAAACACTTACACACATTCGTTGACAACACGCTTAGTATTTTGGACATTTTGTAGACGTAATCTACAATTACAAAAACAGGCTTTGTTTTAAACGTACATGTCATTAAAACAGAGTATAAATACAGACTATAAGCACATATTACCTTTTACTGTAACTACTTTATAGGATGTAGGTAAGTCTATTCGCTGACACAAGCAAATAATACATATATGTAATTTAATATAATGTCATAAATAACATCACATAACATACCATCACGCCTGTATTCCCCGAAGGGTTTAGCTTCATCATCTACCCATATACTGTCCCACTGCTGGGCACGGGTCTCCTCTCATATTGAGAGGGATTAGGCTATAGTCCACCACGCTGGCCTAGTGCGGGTTGGCAGACTTCACAAACCGTCGAGAAAAATCTCTAAGGTATGCAGGTTTCCTCACGATGTTTTCCTTCACAGTTTAAGCGAGTGATAATTAATTATTAATACGCACATGAATTCGAAAAGTCAGAGGTGCTTGCCTTGGGTTCGAACTCGAGACCTTCGACTTGGCAGTCCAATGGTCATACCACTAGGCTATCACTGCTTCCAAGCATTGCTTCTGCTAAGGGTTTAGCAGAAGTGCACTAATGTATAGCCACAGTTCACTGGTATGTTAGGTCCTATCTAATAGGGGGTAAGTTTGTTGCCATTAACTGGACACAAATTCAGACTCCGATGTGCTACTGAGAATTTTAAAGAAAAACTTGCAACACCAAGCAACCTGATAATTATCACCTATCACCCGCCAGCTCGAAATTTGACTTCACATTCTGAATTTACGTATATAAGGTAACGTAACGTAAATTAGTTTTTGATTCATCTGTCCTAGGAGCTAAAATGGCCACATTTTGGTGTGTAAGGCCCACCAAAAAGTGGCCATTTTGCTAGTTAGGCACCGTAGTGGAATAAAAAATCTTTATTCAAGATTTGTTTTTTTTATTTTTCATTTATTTATTCAATAACAATAGGACATTGTGTGTGAATTTATTGATACATAATACTATTAAATAATACATTAATATTTTACAATTCATTACCATTTTATTAAAAGAGAAATTTGACCTTAGCCATTGAATCTAATTTATTCTAACAATATTATATTTCTAATTATTTTTCATTCACTTGCTGCAGTAGAGTGAACAGTGAGTACGAAGCCTTGATGATCTGAAAACCAAAAATCAACATTTATTCATTGAAACTTTTGAAATGAAGAGTGAAAATAATAGGTATGGGCATCATTTTAAATAAATCTATAACATGACAGCATAACTTTTAAGAATTAAGTACTTTTTTTTTGTTTACGGGGGAAATCCTTCAAAAGGCTACCGGTCTACGGGGGTTAGATCGGGGAGTGTGGGATTCTTAGCCACTAAAGGCACCCCGGTGGCCACCATCAGCATATGGAGGGCGGTACTGTGTCCTCTTAATAGACCACCCCAGAACCCCCCTGTGCACCGCCTATTAAGGCACATCCCTGGGAAGAATTAAGTACGTATGTACTAATACTTCTCCACTCCCGTTAGCATAAAATTTCTAAATTTTTATTAGATCCTTATTTATGATTAGATATTGGAAATACTCACAGCCATAAAAGATGCGAGTGACAGTGTGGTGAAGCCACCAGCAGTAAGCCGGAGCGCGCGGCGCGTGCGTACCATCACGATGAGCAGCGAGCGACGCACGCGCAGCGAACACTTGTACCACGGACACTCGTACGCCGCACCCGCTATCTCAAAACTCTGAAGATGTCAAAAACTTGTAATTCATAATTTTGTTTTTTAAATTGGAAATGAATAGTCAAAAAGAACAGATAATTTGAATCTCATTCGAATCGAAATTCAAAACGAGCCAAAACCTGTACACATTTTACCTCTTTTACAATTTTTAAAAGGAGTGTTAATCATAGTATATAATATGTCAATGAGAGCAGTGATAGCCTAGTGGTATGACCATTGGAAGGTCTCGAGTTCGAATCCAATGTACGCACCTCTGACTTTTCGAATTCATGTACGTATTAAATTAATAATCACTCGCTTAAACGGTGAAGGAAAACATAGTGAGGAGCATACCTTAGAGATTTTTCTCTACGGTTTGAGTCTGCCAACCCACACTAGGCCAGCGTGGCGGACTATAGCCTAATCCCGAGAGAAAGAGAGAGAGCCATGCCCAGCAGTGGGACAGTATATGGGTTGATGATGGTACTATAATATAATAATTAAAATGAAGAACTTACTTCTTCCGAGAGCTGGTTGCCTTGGTAGCAATAGATGAACACTTGAAAGGTCATGTTCAGCAGATAGGTGGCCATCGACAGCAGACGCACTATGTTGTCTGTTTGAGCCATCTAAATATAAAACCTTAATAAGAATATAATTATGTTAAGTATAGCTGAGAATGCTTCAAAATCAATAACTGAACGCCACAGTTAGATAAATTAGTAAATACTTGGGAAATTCTACACAATACCATCTAGTCCCAAACTAATTGGAACTACGGGTACTACACAATGGATATACCTAATACTTTTTGTTTGTAAATACATACTTAAGGAACGCCAAGACAAACACAAACACTTATGTTCTCCACACAAATATTTGTCCTGTGAGAATCAACCCCACTGCCTCATGATCCAAGTCACAAAAAATCGTCAAAACAATTGAAAATGTAATGTAAAAAACCTTTTACGTATAAGTTTATTGTTTGATCTAAAATTGCTCGCCCAATTAATCCATGTTTTACCTCTAAAATATCGATTGGCTCTTGTTTGATATGTTTACCAATATTTCTGCCTTCTGCAAAGAAACTAAAACAAAGCCACTTACCGACAATTGGAAAGCAGTGACGCAAATGATGATGAGCGAAACAGTCAGCTGCGCGAAGGTTGGCTCGGAGAAGCACTTCTGCAGCTCCTTGGCTGCCTCAAGAGCTTCTTGATGCTGCGCTACACAACACCCAAGACGACTGCGCACTATCTCTTCTTGCTCAGGAGTTAGCATGACCTGATGAGCATGAAAACATTTTCTAAGGATTTTAAGTTCACCAGAGACTTGTTAACCCTAGTGCTTAGTTCATAATAAATCTAATCAGATTACGTGCTGTTGGATAATATAATGCTTAGTAATATTATAAATGCGAAAGTAACTCTATCCTATCGCCTAAACCGCTGCACCAATTTTGATGAAATTTGGTACAGAGATAGATTAGACCTTGGAGAAGAACATAGGTGTAGGCCTTTTATATCAAAAAGACCTTTAGCATACGGTTGAAACCGAGGGCAACAGTTATAATTGTAGTTTGTAAATTAAGTATTCATTATTCTGAGTGAGCAAAGTTGTCAGTGCTCCGCGAGGAAACGTTGTGGTGGCAGTGCGGGGACTTTGACCCTTATACTGCGAACCCAACTATTCCTCTTTCTTTTTACAGCGTCGGCAACGCGCAAGTGATACCCCTGGTGTTACAAGCGTCTAGAAGCTACGGTAACCGCTTACCATCAGGTGGGCCATATGCTTGTTTGCCACATCATTGGCATAAAAAAATATGACTGTGGGAGATAACTACTCTGATCAATCTCTATACAAAACTAAGCTGCGCTTGCCGCGGTCAGTCAATAGATGGGCAACCATTCTTAGAACGTCGAGATCCCTCAATGCTTCGGAGCGCACATTCAGACTTCGGTCCCGGTGATCACACCATGTCATAAAACCCCTTATACTGACCGAACATTGTACTGGAATTTGGAAATACTATACGGAAAAGTAAGTATACTATATAGAATATAAATAATCTATTTTTTAATAATACTTTGCGCCATACTAGGAGGTTTTCTTGTACTGCAATATATTTTTACTAAAGTACAGTGCGTTAAAATACTAGTCAAAACAATTTAAATAAGCGCCATCTCTTATCTAACATAGGAACTTTTGCGTTTTTTGTGATTTAACCTTCGTAGTCCTCGTAGACACTACAGCAATGCTACAACTTGTGGGCTGTTAGTAAGTATTGATCAATGAAATATACAGATGACACTTTTGTAAATAAATACAGTAATAAAGACAATAATGTTTCAAACAGAATAGGAATGAGAATTAAATAATGTTTAGACTTTGGTGTCAATTCCTAGAAAAACATAACTTAAAATATCATCACGCCTGTTTCCCTGAAGGGTAGACAGAGGTATACTTAGGTACTTATACTTAAGAGGTGTACCAATGTAAGTAACGTAGGTAAGTACACTCACAGTTTGCCGAGATATTTTTAGTTTCGATGTAGGTAATGGGGGCGAGCCAATTGGCAATAACCAGGTATATAACCAAATCCGAACTCCGAGCTGTTACTTAGAATTTCATAGAAAAACCCAATAATACTTTCCTCAATTTGGGAATCAACACTACAAGTCAAGTACAAGGTCCTATATATTCCACAATTATTGCCTCAGATTTTTTTTAAACATTTATATATTTATATAGTTGAAAATTTATACATTATTTACAATAGGCTAACTAAAATAATACTTATTAATAAAATTATCAATCAAAGGAATTTGCTTCAACGGCCTAACGTAATAACGACTGTATTACCTTGTCACAAATATCCAGGTCCTGATCCAGGGTACGAAGCGCATGCCCCAGCAGTCTCAGGCGACACCTGCACTGCGCGATCAGGGCTGCCACCAGCGTGTCTTTGGCGACGTTCAAATACGCGGCTATCAGGAGCGCCCCAACTTGGTGGATATACGTCAGCTCATACGCTGGTGACTTCATGGTATCGTATGGGTACCTAAGGCAATGAAATGAATAATAATAATATTTGGGACATTTTACACAACACCATCTAGTCCCAAACTGAGCAGAGCTTGTACTATGGGTACTAGACAATGGATATAATACTTATGAACTTTTTTTTTTTGTAAATACATACTTATAATACATAAGAAACACCCAGACAAACACAAATACTCATGTTTTTTCCAAACAAATATTTGTGTCCTGTGGGAATCGAACCCACGACCCCATGATCAGCAGTCCGGCACTCGAACCGCTAGACCACAGAGGTCGTCATACTTTCGTTGCTGACTGTACTAATGCATTGCCAAATATTCTACCGGTATTACAATAATGTACTAACATTATTATTAGCCGAATACTCAGTCGCTGCGTCGTCTAAACTTTGAAATACTAACCAAGCCCTCAGAGGCAGCTGGTGCTTCTCAGCGCTGGTGGCCCAGCCCATGGTGGTTATCAGGGTGACGGAGAAGTATAGAGCTTGCAATAATATCATCTCTCGATTACAACTACAACAAAATTATATTCATAATAATAAAAATAATTTTGTCGCAATATATTAACAGCATCCATGGTCATGCCTACCCGTCCCATAAAATATCCAATAAGTGGGGATTTAATAATACCTACTTCTCTTCTTATATTATAATTGCAAAAGTAACTCTGTCTGTCTATCTCTTATGCCTGTGCTTTCACGCCTAAGCTCCTGAACCGATTTTGATGCAATTTGGTACAAAAATAAATTAGACCTTGGAGGAGGACATTCCTTAAGGCTACCTTTTTCCTCAAAAGGCCTTTTGGGATGCGGTTGGAACTGTGGGCGCGTAAATATCGCGTTATCAATATAACGCGATAAAATCTATAAAACTCAGCTGTTTTATTATTTACATGTCTATATAGTTATTGTTGGAGTAATTCCACTCAATTGAAGCTGCCCGACTGGGGAAGTACCTCTGATTTGCAGAAAATCGAAGTGAAATAACATTGCATTGAGCTCTACTGTGTTCCTTAGGGTGAGCAAGATTGCCAGTGCTCCGCGAGGAAAAGTTGTGTGGGCATTGGGGGGGACTTTGACCCTTATACTGCCAACCCTCTTTCGTTTTACAGGGTTGGCAATGCGCAAGTGATACCCCTGGTGTTACAAACGTCTATAGGTGGGCCGTTTGCCACCTTAGTGGTATAAAAAAAATTCACGTGTGACAAACCATTAACCATTTATTTTATGTCTTATGGCTTTATATAACAATCAGTTGATTTGTGTATGTATGGGTGAGAAGGAAAAAAATTATGCGCTGGTCACTTCCGTAGCTGATTAGCCAGAAAAATTCAATGCCGGTAGCGGGCTCGTTAAAGAAGTAATAAGTGAAGTGTTACTAACATAGGCTTAAGCAATATTTACTAACACATTTTTTAATTTACTGTATATATATGTTAGTTTGTAAGTATAGATGCCTGAAAATAAATGAATAATAAAAATAAATAACTGAATCACTAAATACATACCACCAATCACACCTGTATTACCCGAAAGGTAAAATAGAGGTACGGTCGACAAAAGAGTTAAGTATACAGGCAGCTAATTAACATCTGTGTTTTGCTAAAGATTGTGTAATAATAAATCACGCAGTATATGTCAAAACGCAGGTATTGTAAGCTGCTACACATCAAACCCTTTGACGGGTAATTATTTCAATCCCAATCTGTGTAAAGAATAGAATAGAATAATAAGATGCAGATTTCGTTCGCTACCTGTATACCAATCTCTTTTGTTGACTGTACACCCACAGTTCCCCAGTGTGTTTTAACAATCATGCTGAAAGTTAAAATCAAAATAATTTATTCGTGATAGATAGTTAGTACTTTTTGAACGTCATTTTTATTTTTCGATAGCCCCAAAACTCTTCACCGCCTCCTAATTTTTTTTGCTGGGAGGAAGACGCGGCGGACCAAACTCCCCAACAACACATTTGTGTCTGTTCAATTATTTTGGATTTAAAAAATACATCAAAACTACAGTACCTCCGAACTATCTCCTTTTCCTCAAGGCTCTGGATTCCCGACAGGACCTTGTCGGCATCGTTGACAATGTCTTGGATCCTTTGCTTCCGTCCCACGATGTTCACGATCTTAGCCGCCTGCGCCATGTTTGTGAAGAGCAAAAAGGCCGTGCCCGTCATGAGGGGGATATCCCCCCATATCAGGAAGAGGTCCACTACTTGGATGATTAGGTAGGTTCCTAAAATGGAAGATATTAAAATTATATCTAATATATAAAATTCTCGTGTCACAGTTTTCGTTGCCTTACTCCTCCGAAACGGCTTGACCGATTTTGATGAAATTTTTTGTGCTTATCAGGGAGGTCTGAGAATAGGCCAACATCTATTTTTCATACCCCTAAATTTTTTTTTTATGGCAAAACAACGTTTGCGGGGTCATCTAGTATTTTATAACTTAGCTGAATTTGTACAGGATTTTTGAGCATTCTATACTAAACTTATATTAATATATAAAGAGAGCTCGGATTATGTAATTTTGTTAGGACAGTAATCTCCGGTACCGATGCACCTACTTTAAATTGTATTACATCATTTGAAAGCTACCTTATTCCACATGGACATAGAATATATATTATCTGTGGGTACCAGCTGGTAATTTATTCATTCTCAGTGACATAAGCACATTAAAAGTCCCGAAATATGGCCCCGGTTTAATTTATTATTAGTTATAATTAAAAATCTGAATGATTAAAAGGCACTGATATTGTCGGACATGGAGCAATGTTCTAGTAGATTCTACTAGAACTAAAAAGAAGAAGAATAATTATTTATATTTTCAGAAAATTGTCTCTGTGCCTGTATTTATTTTATACCACTAATGTCCAGAATTAATAACCTATCTTAATACTGTTTGCCATATTAAAGATAGAAATTTGGAATTACTCCTATGTTTTATATCAAACTAGCCCGTGGTTTCACCCGTATCCTAGAGCTTTTTGAGACAAAAGGTAGCATACGTACTTCTCCAAAGTCTAATCTATCGCTGTACTAAATTTCACCAAAATTCATTCGCTTCAGATATTTAAGCATGAAAGCGTTATAAACCGACAGTTATTATATTTAAAAAACGAAGTAGGGAATTCAATGTATAGTAGCGAAAACCATCGAAAGATTAATCCGTCAGGTAACTTGCGAAAACAATGAAAATCTATTGTTCTTAGGTCCCAGGAGCCTTACGCGAATGTCTGAAAATAGTAAAAGAAGATGGTCAGCGGTTATCTAAGTCTCATTTTGTCTGTTATTTTTACTTCTACTTATCCCCCTTCAAATCAGAACACAATCATTTATTACAGGCAAATTTTTTTTGTGTCTGTAACATCAGCAACCGCCGCTGACAGACGAATCCGGGTCTAGAGCTACCACAACTTGGATCCCACACGGAATGAAGCCACTGCGTGGTCGGCCCATACGGAGGTGGCGCGACGAAGTCGACTCTTAAAAAAGATTGGGATTCTAAAACAATAGACAGAATGACCTTTTACCCAACTGAGCAACCCATATATTGTCATATTTCACTAGTTTTTATATTTGTTTATCTTATAAATTAACTGGATTTACGCCCGTGCATCATTAGGGGTCTGCTTGAAAACCAGCGCCAGGCAAATCTGTCTGGCATATGCTGAACCAGATCCTTTTTGGCGCAAACATGAGGGCATAGTACTTATTAGTATTTTTATATTTTTTTATTGTATAGGTTATTCTGAGCTGTTGCCCAACTTAAACTGGGCAGGACATGTCTGTCGCATGTCCAACGAGCTGTGGGCCCGAAAAGCTCAGGATTGGTGAACTGAAACAGCGACACGGGGTTGCGGCAGACCACGAAGGAGATGGCGGGATGAACTTGATGTCTTCCTTGAGAATTGGAAAAAAGTAGCGCACTATCACGACCGTTGGAAGAAATGGAGGGAGGCCTTTGCCCAGCAGTGGGACAGCACAGGCTTATAATAATATTCTGAGCATCAATGTATTTGTCTTTACTGCAGCTGATATTTATTTCATTCTTTCTTACTGTGGGTATAACCGGGTCAAAAAAAAGTCACCATAACTTTGCGACTGATGTAAGCTTATGAAAAGTACCTATTGTATTTCCCCAGAGAGATTATACTAAGCGCCATAGTAACTACTGACCTAGCAAAAACATAAATGAGAATACAGTATAACAGCTATATAGCCGTTTCTCAGTCCCAGACAAATGTTCTGGAGCCCAGAACCCCACCATTTTGAGAGCTGTGAGAGATATGCTCACGGACAGCGTCGTGTTTCTCACTATTACACCCATCTCTGACAAATGCCTTGTGACTTATGACTAAACTCGTGTGCGGTATAATGGAAGCTCAAATCAAAATAATTACGGTGTTCGTTTTAAATGTCTAATTGTAAGCAGAGGTTTGCACGGTATGGATACAATAAAAAATATTGATGACAGCTAGAACTGAGAATTTTAAACTGAATAATGTAACAATACTTACATAAAAAGATATATTTGTTTGTTCAATAACTACACGTACTAAGAGACTTTGATGAGATATTTTTTGTGAGACCGCAAGTGTCCGATAAAAACAATTAAGATGAAAAAGGAAGCCATGCCACGGGCATCTAATATGCTGATGTTTTGCATATCGGTAGCCATTTTACAATATTTTTTTCTTTTTCTGAGCAAGTTCTGGTGATAAAAAAAATAAAAATATAGTTTCGGTTTAATTACAGTGTCGTTAATGTCATATGCAATTTTTCTGAATTAACAAACAACTCCCAACGTAACACATACCCCACGTAGGTAACAGTTATATTGTAATAAAAATTTAACAAGTGATATTTAAGACACTCGAGGGCCAATTCGCCATGGATAGTAGACGCTACTCATCAAATAAATTAAAAAAAGAAATAGAAATTATATTAAAATAACTGTCAAGTAAATTAACGGGAACTTATTCGGAGGTGCTAAGACTAAATCAGGATAATATCTTGAGTTTTTTTGAGGTCAAACCTAGAATTTTCCATCCCTGTCGTCGTCGGCGATAATTGTCAGTTCGTCAGTGTGTATGTTACGCAAATATAATTATGTTATTACGTCCACCGCCCCCTATAGTTTCAGTGAACGATTATCATACAAGTGTATTCAAAATGAAAACATCAAACATATAATTAAAAGTGTTTCTTATGAATTGATAATTATAGTGAACTTCTGGATTGATTTAAATTTTTTGTTGTTGTTTTGTCATTTTCAAACCTTGAAAACCTTTCAAGGATCAGTTTCTTTTCTATGTATTTATCTTGCCTCATGGCAAGTAAGAACAGTGCGGTGTTCCCCTTGCGTTATGACATGTCCTTCTTCAAACGAGGCCTAAAAAGAGCTCTCTACCACACACAGTAGGCGGGGGCACAGCTCTGTCCCCGACGTTGCTGATGTCCATGGGCGGCGGTGACCACTTACCATCAGGTGAGCCGCTTGCTCGTCTGCCAATGTATGCAAAAAAAAAATAACAAGGTCTAAGATGGAATATAATATACTCCGTCTTTGATATGAAGGTTTCCGCAACCTTTCCGCAAGCTAAATGAATCTCTAGATTCTATCACCATCAGGAATGATCCTATCGTATCATGAGCTTTTTGGTTTGGTTTAGGCAAACAGAACACTTCAGAAGGCGATAATATCTATGCCGACTATCGTCTTCTGGTAGCGCAAGAGTAAGGTAATCAGCTATCCTGGTTACTTCTAGTCTTGTCCCACCAATATTAGGGTCAGCTTCCGGTCTATTAAAATGCAGCTGATTATCAGTTTTTTTTACTGTCGTCAGACCTCTGCAAACCATTATTTTTTGTTTGTAGAATTTAACGTTATTTTTCAGAAATGTTTATATAAGTACTTAGACTTTATAATATGGTGAATCCTTTTGGAGTGTTTCAGATTGGCACTATGCGTTAAATAATCTTTTTTTTTTAATTGCTATGTACTTATATGTATTCCTTTATAGTTAAAATTAAAAATTAATAGGAGTGTTTATTAATATCTGTAAAAGGGGCGGTCTGAAAATCAGCTTTGACAGTGTGCTGCTGTGTGGCAAATTATCAACATTTGCTGATATCGTTCCTTTTGTTTTGTCACACTCATCATAGCACTAGCGGACAACTTTATGTAAATTAATAAGTACTTATACAAAATTGTAATAGTTTTACTCTGTATTATCATTATTTTTTTGTGGCAATAAACTTTTTCTATTTTATTTTAAGTATTTTAATTTCAGGCCATTATCACCCTCCTATAAACCTCTTCTGAAGTTCCGGATATTCAAATAATATGTAACTATCATATGACGTGAGATTAAGTTGTGACGTATTATCTGATAACAGCGACCACAGCCCGGGATGCGGGCAAGGCAGTTATCTATGCCGAGCGTTCATTATTTAACTGTTATAAATTATGAACTAGTCAGTAAGTATAATTATATGAGTAGTTAAATATTTTGAACCTCCAAATTTTCATTTGTAAAAAATGAAATCAACTTCATTAATCGTCATGTGCGCAATGTTAAAGTCGAATATTTAATGTCAATACCATATACCTGTCAAACCTCTGCCTTTCTTGTGGAGAAGAACCGATAAGAAACTCCATACTTAGATACTTTTTAAGAGAGAGGACACAGTGGGAGTAATTCCACTCAAATTGGAGCTGAGGAAGTACCTCCGCCTTACATGCGACTGTTCGCTACCAGCATTTGTAAATCCAATGCTGGTGTGCGGTCTCCACTCCGTCGTTTAGTTGATATATACAACAAGCAATTTAGCGCAGTTGATATTTTATTCCTTAATAAATACACATTTAAAAATAATGTAATTAAAATTCTTAAAGATCAGCAGCAGTCATCATAAGTATCACCTATGTACTATTTTATTATCTCTTTTCAGTAATCTTAGTGGCTATTTAATTTGCCCAGCTTACATTTTTACGTCTGCTAACAGTTTTGTATATAGAATATTGTAATCTGTGGAAAATGTAGTGGGTAGTATATTTGTTAAGTTTAATGTTAAGATGCCTCTGTTTACATATAATATGCTACTGTTTGTTTTCCCTTATGAAATAAAATAAAATAAAATTACATAATAACGAAGTGAAATAACACTGCTTTAAGCTGTGTTGCGTTCCTAACGGTGAGCAAGGTTGCCAGTGTTCCGTGAGGAAACTAATTATAGATTATAGAAAAATTATAGATTTTCTTATTTTCTATTTCTTGACGGCGTGTGAAGTCTGCCAACCCGCGTTAGGCTTGTGTGGTGGACTATAACCTTAATCCCTCTTATTTTAAAAGGAGATCCGTTCCCAGCAAGGGATCAGTATGACATTGGGTTGATGACGATTGTGCGACTGTTGAGTTAGAGGTCCTGGATTCGATTCTCGGGTCGCGTAATTGGAACTTGAATGTTATTGGGTTTCCCTTGGAAATTCTTATTAGCAGTTCGGAATTTGGATTTTTATAAATTTGATGAGTGAAATAGGTGCCACTGAAGATAAGTTCTCCTTAAAGTATCCTTGTATACTTACGCAAATACCTACATTTCATACTGTACTTCTCTGCTAAAGTATTTTCTTTTTCCACTTAATATTCCTGCAAACTAAGCATCATCCATTATCTAACACATCGACGCCTTCGACCTAAAGGACGTATAAGACATTAGACCGGGTGTCATTTACGCCCTTTTGTAGTGTGTTGATATATATATTAAGAAGAGGTATATTTTTCAAGTCCCTCACCGCTATCCGACACAATTCTTTATTTCACGATCAGCATGGATGGAAAAGCTCCTCACAAATCTATTGAGGTATTAGATATACCGAGCAATAGGGTAATGGGTGAGTAATAGGTCCGTGAGGTGCAGCGCGAACTCTACAACTTTATAAGTTGTTCATTTATTTACACGTTTTATTAAAATGTAATATTTTCGCAGCAGTTAATACATGGGTCATGTATTGTATTGGGGACGAGAATTGTTATATTGGGTTAATTTCATGCAATAAGCTCGCCCTGGACTACTCGCCCACCAGTGAACTAACTAGGTGGTTACAAGACACTGTACTGTGTTATGCAAATTATAAAAAAAAAAATTGGTAATGATTGTGCTTTCAGACGCTTAGTATTACGGACGGAAGGCCTTTGCCCGGCAGTAAAAAATTCTAAGTATGAAAGGTAACTTAAACTTTCCATCAATAAGTAAAAATGTGTTGACATAAATTGACTAACACCATGATTAAAAGGTGGAAACAGATACGAGTATCGTGAGGGAACCTGCACATTTAAGAGTACTCCACAAAGTTCTACGTATGTCTATCCTGCATTAGTGGCTGTCAGCTCTCAATCTCAGAGAATGTTCAGGGTCCGGGCCCAGTAGGGCCGCTTCCCCTGACGAAGGACCATAAAAAAGGGGAACTAGTACGATGCTTCTAATACCTCAATGCACTATATCCAATAGTTCGTAATAGAGATCGGTAGAGCGGCACAGCGGCACACTTAGATAGGATTGCTTGATTGGTCCAATCTGTAAAGATCACAGAATGGGCGGGCCAGCCTCCGCGATGTTTATTTATCTATTGTGTGATGTAAGGATGAGTGGAGAGTGGCGGGTGATAGGTAAAGACTAGAAGTTTCGAGTCTAACACACTTTCAAGTCGTTAACGCCATGCATTTTCTCATACCACGCACTGTTCACGTATACAATTGCCCGTAAGGACCTTCAGTACACAGACTTCTGGGTGCCAATGTATTTTCTTCTTTCAAGCTGGATAGTACCCATACATATTTATTCCTATACAACTGCGAACAACAGTAGTTCATTCGACAAAACTGACTGATTCGTGCAATCTACAAAAGATTTTGATATTTAAACTACTTCTTCGGCTTCGCTCGGCTACATACCCGATCGTAGCCGGGGCGTCTACTTTTCGTGTAAACGTCAGAAATCTCAAAAAAAGTTTATAGATTGAACTATTCAGAAAATAATTGTAAACCAAGAATAAAACTGTAATCAAGATTTTTAAAGGAGTGTCTGAGTGAGTTTATCTCTGTTTCTTCTACATAAGACCCATTTTTTGGAACCTGCATTAGTTTTGATTTTAACTAATTGAAAAATATTGAAATAAAACTACTTTTTACGGACAGTCTACCCGTGACCATGGACGCTGTAAAGGGTCCGAAACGTCGGGATTAATAATATCAATATACGCGATAAAATCCGTAAAAAGTAGTTTTATTTCAATGTATAATATTCGCGTAAATGTCATAAATCAATATAATTGAAAAATATTTAACTTTTAGTTGACTTTATACTACTAAGATGACAAACAAGCGGGTTGTATCGCTTGATGGTATGCAGTAACCGTAGCCTGCACGTGAGCAACACAATGGATAAGTATAATTATGTATCATCATCATCCCATATACTGTCCCACTGCTGGGCACGGGTCTCCTCTCATATTGAATGGGTTGTAGACCACCACGCTGGCTTAGTGCGGGTTGGCAGACTTCACAAACCGTCGGGAAAAACCTCTAAGGTATGCAGGTTTCCTCACGATGTTTTCCTTCACCGTTTAAGCGAGTGATAATTAATTATTAATACGCACATGAATTCGAAAAGTCAGAGGTGCGTGCCTTGGGTTCGAACTCGAGACCTTCGACTTGGCAGTCCAATGGTCATACCGCTAGGCCATCAATTATATATAATTATATTATTTATTCTATTATAGAATTTTTATTATAACAACAAAAAGTTTTTTAATAAAATATTATTATTATCTACTATTCATGGAAAAACAAGAAAAAAGTAGAACAACGACACCACACACGCGTTGTCATACTAATATCATCATCATCAACCTATATACTGTCCCACTGCTGGGCACGGATCTCCTCACACAATGAGAGGGATTAGGCTATAGTCCACTACGCTGGCCTAATGCGGACAGACTTCACATACCGTTCATATTAATATGCTAGATAAAAATTCTCGTTCGCCAAGTAATTTCAATGGATACATTACCTACCCTTCTAACTCAGGAGTAGAGTTCTTAACACCTTAAAAAAGCCATTTCCAAATAACTCTCATACCATGTGCACCAACCTCAACCGTCATTTTAAAAAAACATTGGGCATCCAAGATTGTCTAGGAGCTGTTGGCGGCACTTGTTGCAGGGGGCGTGTCCCGCCCCGCCCATTGTGCCATCGTGGCCGAGGCTGCTGGCTTCCTCAGTGGCAGTGCAGACGCGAACAGAAGCACACGTGATGGCGACCCTCCGGAAGTTCGACATGAGAATCCTTTCGCCGGAACGCTGACGTCTACTTAAACATAAGGTAAGTGGTTGTACAAATTCAGAAATTCTTCTGGATAACGTGAATACCCCTACTGATGTTTTTTACCATCATCAGACTATAATTCGCTGACTAACCCAGAAATGATTTATTAATTCTTGGAGATCTTTTTAGTGTCCCACATAAAATAACGCTGTACTCCCAGAAAGGTTAGGACGAGGTGTACATACAAATGTACACTAGAAATGAATAGCATTTCCATCTAGCATTAATTGCAATTGATCTTGATCAAAAGTTTATCCAGCTGCTAAGGCCCTGATACTGGGCATGGGTATGATTCTCCTCTTAGAAGCTGCACCTACAGATCATATGACCGATTCTATTAAAACCATAATGACTAATATTAGGAAATTGCTAAGGATTTTATTTACGTATGATTTAATTATTCATTCATTCCAAAGAAATTTCTAAAATAGACTTTTTCTGAAACTCAACTTCATAACCCGAGGAAGTTTAGTTTTAGAAAAAGTCTAAATTAATTCATTGAAGAACCTTTACCCTCCAGTAGGTCGTAACAATTGTTACCCACGGTACGGAAATGCTTTTCTATGTAATATTTTAATTTATATTGGGAAACATGGGAATGGCAGCCCCGACGGATATTATTGTATAGGTATCTAGATGAAGTCGTGTGTAGTCTTTTTAATGTGGAGTGGAGGGGGGGTTTCTCAAACATTTTATTCAATCCTCTTTTGATCACATCTGCCGTGTGTTAAATCAAAATTTTTATTTCGCTACTTAATTTTTTTATTTTGTCTGCAAAGTTTTTCCTTGCTTGACGAGGATAATTTTTCTCAATATCTTGAAAAATGTAACGCAAAAGCATTTCTTTTTTTAAAATATTTTTAGTCTATTTTACACAGCACCATCTAGTCCCCAACTAAGCAGAGCTTGTTACTACAAGCTCTGCTATGAGTGTTAAACAAAGAATATAATACCTACTTATATACTTTTTTTTTGTAAATATACTTATAATACATAGGAAACACCATGACCAACACAAACAATTACATGAATATTAGTGTCCTGTGGGAATCGAACCTACGACCTCGTGATCAGCAGTCCGATAAGCGAAAAACTAGACATCAGACGCCGTCGTATTACATTCTTCATTAATTTTGGAGTTGACATTTTTCCGGTAGCAGAAGTAAGTGGACCTTCTAAAAGCTTCGCAAATAGTAGAAAGACTTGTTGATTAGCAACCTGTCGGCGTGGCCACGCAATCTTTAGAATCAACAGCATTCCGAAAACGCAATGTAAACATACACTGCCTTCATTCAACTCACCTCAAACGTGTTTTAATTAATTAATTCACTATAATACCAAAGAGGCTTGGCTTGGCAAAGGGGCTTTTCATTTATTATTATTTCGGCAGAGGCTTATGTCCAGCAGTGAACTGCGATAGGCTGATATGAATATTTAAATCGCATGGACTTTTCGTACACTTAGGCGTTAGCTTATCCTGCACTACTTGACCTGGAATTCGAACCCAAGTCCTGAAACCTAGCAGTCGCGCTTAGGACCGGTAGACTTACAAGGCCGTTAATCAATACTTAAAGTAAATGCAGCCACTATCTAGTAGTAGCCAACAGTCACTTGGGAACTGATAAAAAAATAATAAAAAAGTCACATAGTTCAAGTAGTGCTCAGCTCGACACAGTGACTGCGCAAACAACTCGACCCCGCAACGCATTGTCAATTTGAACAAATTTGTTGAAATAAAACTACTTTTTACGGATTTTATCGCGTTATATTGATATTGTTAATCCCGACGTTTCGGACCGTTTACAGCGTCCATGGTCACGGGAATCTACCCATAAAAAGTAGTTTAATGTCAATGTATAATATTTGCGTAAGTGTCAGAAATCTATTATGTTGAACAAATTGTTTTTATATTTCACGCTTTTTATCCTACTGAGTAGGTTTACAGTTGGTAGGCACCCGTAATCATCATCAACCCATTTACTATCCCATTGTTGGGCACGGGTCTCTCTCAAAATTACAGAGGTTGAGCTATAGTCCACCAGACAGAAATTGCATTCTGCAACATAGCTAATATTAAGATTGTCATATAATAATAATAACACTTAAATAAATATCATAAATAAATATCTATAACTAATAAGTAATTGAGAACGAAATAAATCAAAATTATCTATATTCAAATTAGATTATGATCTGTTCATCTAAACGTTAAACTTAACACACACCATCACGCCTGTATTCCCCGAAGGGTTAGGCAGAGGTGTACTAATGTACACCCACATTTCGCCGGTATGTTTTAGGTCCCATGTAATAGGGGGCGAGCCTATTGCCATTAACCGGGCACAAATCCAGACTCCGAGCTGCTACTGAGGATTTCATAGAAAAACCCAATAACACTTTGCTCGACCTGGGGATCGAACCTCTAGCGTAGCAGTCGCGCTTAGGACCACTAGACTAATGAGGCAGTCCTTAAGATAACCTTCTTAGTGAAAAACTTCTTCCCTAATTGATACTGTATGTATAGTGTTGCAACTCATTGCGATGAATTATATTTTAAAAAAAGACGTTAACAGAAGTATCCGTCCCACAAATTAAACCAACCACATTTTGAGCTTGCTTTGGAACATAACTGGTAACACAGTAATTCGTGTGACAAAAAACGATGCAAAAAAAAAAACAAAGAAAAACTGTTAAAGAATTTCTTTAAAAGTGGAATGTTGGCAACTCGCGTTCTTTGTTCAACCACTTTGTTCTTTTGTTAAAACCAAATTATTTCGGTTATTTCTGTGTATATAACTGTGCCTACGCTTAAGCTCGTGGATCTGTTTGTTACGTTTCATTGCCCTTTATGCTGGATCTACCTGTGGATGTCGAGATTTTGTGGAAAAAGCGTCAAATGAGAGATATAGGGCAATTTACATTTTTGTTTACTAACGTAAAATTCGCATTTCTTCGGCATTGTTTCAAGTTTGAAAAGTCTTCTTCATAATTGTATAATATTCTTGTACAATTTTTTTTATAAAGAGATCATATTATCAGGTCTGGCTGAGGGTTATTGATGTTCAAGGTAACATGTAATTAATAACAGCTGGCAAACCTATTGCCATTAATCGGGCACAAACTATGAGAATACTGACTGAGAGCTGCTCCTGAGAATTTTAGAATAAGCCAAAAATACTGTATTCTTAAAACGCGTTCCTATAACTTCCTCGTGAAAGGTAAAATATAAGGCATTCTTTATGAAGATATATTTATATATTGTATTTAATCAGAAACTAACCATGTCTATTAAAGATTAAGGGACGATAATGCGCTTGAGTAGTTCCTTTCAAGGAATCGGTTCAGATGACCCCAGTCTACGCGCTTATGAAGTATATTCATCGAAATATTAACTAAGTATAGAGCATAATATGCTTAATAAAATGGAATTGGCCGTCAGATTTCTAAATTAATGTCAAAATTGAAGTAAAAACTGCTATTTATACAATGCCCAATGCCAATCAAAAATTTCCGTTTTTAAATTTTAAATCTAAATGTTTGTCTCAAATAGGCCCGGAAACGGCACAACGGATTTTAATGAAAAATTCTAAGGAATAAAACAGTAAAATTCCTGTTTTATTAATTTTATTTCCTTTTCAAACTTAAAGTAGAATAAATGCTGTAGAAATGCATTCCCTGCGAAGTATGTGCGGTGTAACTCGGAATGACAGATTGAGAAATAGTGTGATAAGAGAACGTTGCGGCTTAAAAGACGATGTAGTGATGAGGATTGAGAAGAATATGCTGAGATGGTTTGGGCATGTCGAGAGAATGGATGAAAGGTGACTAACAAAAAGGATTTATATGGCCGAGAGGGGACGCCCTAGAAAAACTTATGCCAACCTTATTGGTGAGGTTCTTCAAAAAGGTCAGGTGCGTAGTACTCGCAACCGGCGTGTATGTATGACAAGATGTATGAATGTGGTCGAAAAAGAAGTATGCAAGAATCGTGGCAATTGGCGTTCTTTAGTTTCTGCCTACCCCCATGGGAAAAAGGCGAGAGTGTATGTATGTATGTTTTCAAACTTAAATTATCGTAAGGATATTTTTTCCCAAAAAGCCGTCTGGGGTGTGAATGAAGCCAAGAGCAATAGATAATGTATAAATAAGTATTTTTTAACCTTAAAACTTTCCGTAACGTATATAAGCTATAAATATTTGAGCTCCCTAAATAATGGTTGAGCTACACGATGACTGATGTATGCGTGCCGTCAGTAAGTACAGTCAACTTAAAACTGCTATCGCTCTTTCTTCAAAAGGTCCAATTCAGATTTGCCTACAAGTAAAAGTAAAAGTGTCTTTAAAAGATCCATTTACAAAAATAAATATCATTTCTCATTAAAAACATGAATTCGATCAAAGTAGTGTCAAGGTCAAGGGTGAACTTGCTCCGTAGTACCGAAGATAGGAAGGTGACCGCGAATCCAACACCCATCACAACTTGGGCACAGTTCGTAACGACATTCAGATAACAACTTGTCCGGAATTACAAATAGATCGATCTTCACTAAGTTTAGCTAGTAAGCTAGCTAAACTTAGTGAAGCAAAGCTAGCGAAGTAAAATATAGCACAAGATATGACATGTTACGGATGTTGAAACAGAGATTTTGGTAAATTAACACTGAGCGGAACAACGCTATAATACGTAAAAATGATAAACGGTAATTGGTATCGCTTCAAATTTTCATACTGCTAATGCCAGTCTACGTTAGTTTTTTTTGTACACTCCCTGAGGCTACTCACATAAAACATAAAGCAGAACGACATTAATCATCATTTGCTTTGTATCAGAAAATAGTGCGCCGCGCAACAAACATTTGAAAACCCAGATATGCTGAAACTCAGCTGAAAGTGGTAAAAATATATCTGACTCGTTAGTCTAGTGGTCCTAAGCGCGACTGCTATGCAATTCCCAGGTCAAGTAAAGGGTTATTTGGCTTTTCTATGAAATTCTCAGTGGGAGCTCGGAGTTTCGATTTGTGCCCGGTTAATACATATTAATAGGCTCGCGCCCATACATAGTATTAGGACCTGAAATATACCGGTGAACTGTGGGTGTACCTATATACATTGGTGCCTATACCTCTGCCGAACCCTTTGGAGAAAACAGGCGTGATGGTATGTTATGTTACAACGACAATATTTATATAGATACTGTCTCGTTCGTCTAGTAGTTCTGAGTTCCATTACCAAGTAAATAACTATATCTATTTCCCTGTTACTTTTCTTTTTTAAACAGACAGCTCCCGTGATAGAAATCAAGCCTTGTATCGCGGAGGACAATTAGCGGTCACAAAGTACACCCAAAGACAACATATTTTTTTTAATAATATTATTATTAATAAAAAAATTATGGACTCAAAATACACCTAGACTAGCAACAAATATTTGTGGATCAGAGAATTCTTTCAGGTAAGAATCAAACCCACGACATGCGGACTCAGGCTGGACAACGATAATGTCTCGGTAACCGCGAAACGTGCACACAAATATGCCATTTTTAATACAGTGTTTCTAGCACATAAATATTGATTATTTTGATTCTCGATTGGTGCAGTGGCTAATTGTTTTTAACGCGTCTTCTGGTTAGGTACACCAGACGCTATGAAATGACGCTACGCAAGTATTTGTGAAGATACTTGTTTGTCTGAGTGTTTGTGCATGTGAGATTTTTCCCACGACTCAGGGAGGGCAACAAACTTGGGTATTGTTTAGCCAGCCAGATTGTGAAATTGAGGAAGGAAGGAAGTACTAGGTTACTAAGGCTTTACATAGTGTAAAGCCAACCTACAATAGAAAAGCGTGGTAGTTCACGCTATCCTATTGTAGGTTTGCTTATAAAATTTAACATACCATCACGCGTTTTGAACTTAAATAGTAAAATTATTTACATTATCTTTTTTATTATTTTGCCTTTTGCATGCTAAGATTTTAAAGTTGTAGCGAAGGAAAAATTCAATTGTGGGCAGCATTCGAATCTGCGTCTTTTGGTTCAGTACACTAGACGCTATGACTACTAAGCCACCGCGAGTATTGAACCAGAAGACGCAAGTTCGAATCCGTCCCGCATTCGAATTTTCCTTCGCTAAAATAACATTATTTACAATAGACTTATCAAAATAATACTTAGGTACATGTTTACAAAGTATACATATATTAAAAAGAAAACGTTTTTACATCACGCCTGTATTCCTGAAAGGTTAGGCAGAGGTTCGACGTGCATCTTTAGTCTATCGGTATGTTGTAGGTCCCATGTAATAGGGAGCCTATTAAACGGGCACAAACTCTAAACTATTACTGACAATTTCACAGAAAAATCCAATAACGTTTTGTTCAACTTGAGAATCGAAACCGAGACCTCATACAGAGCAGCCATGCTTACGGCAGTTGGTTGTCACAATATTGTTATTTTAAAAAATCTTATTGAACTAACGTTAGTTGTGTCAACAGCCAAGGTAATAGAAGATAAGTTCTTGGTTAAGCACAAAAACTAGTTAGCAACATAGCTAAGTTGATTAGGACAGTGACACAAAGCGACATAGTCAGGCCGGTATGTGGCATGCCGGCGGGCCCGTGCCGCGCATTGTTGAGACAAGCGCTATTGTAGGCCCAAGTCACCGGCGCACGTGGCTCACTCTAGGCCTGTGCTAGGCTGGCGCGGAAACGGGGAAAGAATTTTTTTTTGTATTTTTCTGATTTTTTTATGCTAGATTTTAAAGTTAACTTAGCGAAGGAAAAAATGTATTTATAATTTATTTAAAAATTCGACTGCGTGCAGGATTCGAACCTGCGTCTTCTGGTGACGACTCGACTCGTGGTGGTTTAGTGGTCATAGCGTCTGGTGTACCTTACCAGAAAACGCAGGTTCGAATCCTGCCCACAATCGAAAATTTCCTTCAGGGAAAGAACAACAGCATTTTTAATTTGTCATACATCACCTGTTTAAAAATCGTCATTAACTTATCACTTTGTAAGTAGATTTCATCGATAGACGAATAACATTTGACGACCTCTGTGGTCTAGCGGTTCGAGTGCCGGACTGCTGATCACACAAATATTTGTGTGGATTAAACACGAGTATTTGTGTTTGTCTGGATGTTTCTTATGTATTATAAGTATGTATTTACAAAAAAAAAGTATTTAAGTATTATATCCATTGTCTAGTACCCTAAAAAGTACAAGCTCTGCTTAGTTTGGGACTAGATGGTGTTGTGTAAAGATGTCCCAAAAAAAAAAATAATATATTATAGATTTTACTGTACTTTATTATTACAAGTAATGAAATGTATGACAATGTACTAGGTATTCGCATGGTTTCGGTTCGTTTCGATTCGGTTCGTCACGTCGACAAATAGTCGATCCTATGAAGAAGAGCCGGCAAGAAACTTCATTGATTCTCCATTTACATAAATATATATGAGAAAAGTTTAGAAACATAATTTAATTGGTAGGTTTTGGTTTGATTGCCAAATCAATTTATTTTGGAATAGTTTTTATAATTCAAGATGGTTTAGAACTTCCAGATAAGAAATTAAATCAATACAAATTTTATTATATTTTAGTTTATATATATATAGTCCTCCTCATCGTTTTCGATGAAGGCGACGCTGACTAATTAAACTACACACTTAAAAAAAAACACATTTATTATATTTTAACAACATTTCCATAAAATCATGATCCGTTTTTCAAACACCAAACAACAAATACGATGTTAATACCTAGACCTAGACTAGCTGGTAAAACTGTATCTACTTTGTAATTAAACTTGTTTTACTTATCATTTCATTCCCGGCGATTCAGATATTTTACAACATCCATGGTCACTGGTAGACGTTTAAATATTAAAATTAATGAACTCAATGTATCTACTTTGTTCTCCACATCGAGCACAGTTGTCCTCTGTATTCAATAATTAATTATCAATCGCTTAAACGGTGAAGGAAAACATCGTGAGGAAACCTGCATGCCTTAGTATTATTTATAACATCGTCCTCATGGGAGATTGCCATGATATCCAAATCGAAGATACATAATAATAATGTAGGTATGCCTGAAATATGGTATTTACAAAATCTTCTAATAATAGCAATTGTTCTTCATAATCCGTCTACTTACGAGTAGCCACAAACGCCTCCAATCTATCTCTCTTATTACTATTTTATTTCACAACTAAATAGTTTCTAAAACCTATTAACATAAACTTAATCAAATGAAAGCCTTTTACTCAATGAATCCGAACTAAATGTGGGTAAACAAATAACATTAACGAAAACATTTGTCGATGTGAAAAAGCAATTACCTCTAAATTCCTGCAAGTAGAGACTAGAGGACACTGCCGGAGTTCGCTCCAACCTTGAATATTTGGATAGGCGGGGAGCTGGTGCAAGGTAAGAACTGAGAGAGAGAATGAGGTTGAGAATAATAAATCTATACTTAATATTATAAATCTGTAGAGTTTGTTTGTTTGAACGCGTTTATCTCAGGAAATACTGGTACAATTTAAAAAATCTTGTGTTTTATGTTGGATAGTCCATTTATTGAGGAAGGATAAGGGCTATATAAAATCACGCTATGACCAAAAGGAGCCGAGCAAAAAGAAAAAAAGGCGAGTAACACAGCAATAGGCTCACCCCCTATTGGATGGGTTCTAACCATACCGGCGAACTGTGGGTGTACAGTAGTACACCACTGCCTAACCCTTTGGGGAATACAGACGTGATGGTATGTTATATATTGTGTAACTATACATTCCTTTTAGAACTTTTTCACGTTTTTTATCGCGGTACCTATATGGATTTTATTAAATAGTATTGTTTAGGATCTTTAACAGCTTTTCACGAGTGGGCCTGGACGATGGAAAAATTGCTTTATAAAAAAAATTACATACTCCGGTTTGGCAAATCACTAAAAAGTCTGACTTAAACTTTGAAGGTAGAAAGTCACAATCCAAAAATTGTAATCACACAAAACAAATTTGTTCTAACTCAAAATTGATTGCAAATCGCGTAAAGAGACTCAATTCAAACAAAATTCGATTTAAATAAAGTACGTCAAGTAAACAAAAGACGTTTTGTTTTATTAATTAAATACTGTTCATTCATATTTAAATTGATTTATTATTTGATAGGACTTTATACTTTTAAATGTGATTATTTAAATAAAATATCTTCGGTCTGAAATAATTCAAATATAAAACGTGTTAAATGCAAATCCTTTAGCGCTTAAATAATAGATAGTTTAATCAATCTTTATAATCATATTTGATGTGTACTTCGGATCATGCGAGAGCGATTTCCGTGATCCCACCACTATGCGGAAGGTGGGAGTGGTGGTGGTTTTAGTCAGTATGCTGGCCACCTGACCGTAGAGCCCGACGTAACCGTCCCTCATCCCCGAAGCGGAGCGGCACGCATAAGGCGTATTTCCCCACCCGAAAAAAAAACTGTACACCTCAGCCTAAACCTTCGGGGAATACAGCCGTGAATGTCTTCTGTGGCGTTCATTCTTTCTTCTCTTTTCCATACATTATTATACATAGTATCTGTATTATGTGATATGTTCTTGCAGTGTTACTCACGTCATTCTTATTTTTCCTAATACACAAATCCCGTCTCATTGTTCTTCTACGTTACATTAGGAAATCTTGTTCAAGGCTGGTTGAAAAGCTTATGTCAGTCACTGCAAATCCTCTCATACCTATAGGTGAGCAACTCCAGTTACTTAACATACACCTACTTAAAACTACACCTCTCTATTCTAATAGTTCAATGTCGAATAGTTAATTCATATCTTCCATAATTGTATTCTTGAGCTTAGATTTCATGATCAAAGATGGAAAAAGACACACTGACTACAGAGTACCTACATTAAATTCTTACAAATTTAAATTAGACCACATCACCTATAAGAGTATTGTTTAAAATCGTATTGTATTGGCTATAAAGCCAAACTGATCCTTAAAAGATCCAAATTACACATTAGAAGATTAATGTTTAGCTTTTTAAGCCGTTTCCAATGAATGATGGTGACTACCGTCCGTTTTATAGACGATAAACTGAGAATACCTCATAAAGAGCGGGTTATGGGCCGCTTTGTGCGTTTTGCATTTTATTTTAAGTAGAATCCCTTTTACATGTATCCTTTGTAAGATGCCATCGCCATTTTGGTTTTGGAGACAAAAAATGTCATAAAAGAATGAAGAAGACTAATGAAATTGTAATGAAAATAAACAGTTTTGAAATACCAAAGCATACCATCACCTCTGCAGTCCGTTGCAGTCATCATTTAGTATGTTTTTCACCACAAAAAATTGCCTTTGGGTAATGCCATCATCACACGGAAGATGCGTTGGTCAATAGGTACTCTCGACGCATTAATGCATCGTTGGCATCGGTCGAATATGTAACGTTTATGGGTTATGGGCATTATGCAATCGAACATACATGACGCTTCTTCCATCAGATATATAAAAGTCCAGTTGAAAAGTAGTGCCAGGTAGCTCACCAGGTCTATTTGACGCAGCCGTGGAGCACACTTTTTATTTTTTGATTAGTTTTCTTTAATTATGTTTTTAATGTTATTGTGTGCATTGTCCATGACCGTGTCAATATTTTTTTCTTTCTTTTTTTAGCTTTAAAATATATTTTGAAACACCTTCACTCATTTCTGAACTACGTTATCCACTCTCCTGTAGCCATTAACGTTCTACACATAAGATTACTTTGACGAGCAATAAGGGGGCCCTTAATTAGTTGAGACAATTATCCGCTGGTTGATTGAGGGCGCCACTTGTTCGTTGTTCTATTTGCAGCTAATATGGCGGCGGTAATGAAAATAGACAGATCGTTTCTTAATGGTGGAAAAGGCAATGGTGGCGAGATAAGATTAATTACGTTATTGGATTTGTAGATAAGTGATGCTCAGATCAAATTATAGATCGTTTAAAAAAGTGACTTCCTAGTATTAAGAACATCGACCCGTTCATCGTTCCAAGGCACGCACTTTTCTAAACAATGTGCGTATTGATAATGAACTTCATTTTGCCGTGTATGTTTGAAGTTTAACGTATTTTGACCCCAGTTTATATTAATTATTTTTTATTGTATTTGTATTAAAGCATACAAAACATAAAAAAGATAAAGACAAAAATATTTATTAACCAAAACATACATTTGCACACTTAGTTTTTCCATTGGCCCCAAACTAGGCAACCCTGTATCTTGGGTACCAATTTAATAAAATGTTTTTTTTTTGCGAATAAAAAAATCTTTCTCAGGCCGAATTCGAACCTGCGTGCTTCTAGTTAAGTACACCGGACGATTTTAACCACTAAGGTACCGAGACCATTGGCTGTGGTATCGAATTTCTCTTCCACACTGTACGTCTTATAGGTGACGTCAGCGACATCTATCGAAGAGATATTACTATGTTCTTCAACCGATATAATATATTTTTTGTATACCGTAGTTAACTTTTCTGTTTACCAAACGTAATCTTCTATTACGTCGTCAATAATGAGTTCTTGGAGACGACGGTGGAGCCTTCAACAACAAGGGTCACTTTTCATTATTTTTATTTACACAGCAATCTGCGTGGTCTGGCCGCGTGTTTGCGCGCCCTCTCGGTAAATAAGCCAAATTGTTCGTACACATATAAACACTCGTACTTTACAATTCTATGTACCAGTCTTGATTTTCGGTCCACAAAAATAATGAGAATTTGTGGAATATATTTTCGGGTAAATAATATGGAAGGTGATTTAACTTGGCGTGCATTTGAAATCGGTTTATGTTTTGCTTTAGTTGTTATCAGAAACTATGTGTACCCCGCAATGCTTCGCGCATTTTTCCCGATTCTGAAGGGATTTCCTGAAATTTTTAATGATTATGATGTGCGTTGTCAGTCCCTCAGTGTTTTTGCAGTTGGAATGGACGGTAGGACATTGATTGGTATGTTTACAAACACTAATCCCAAATGGGAAAACATCACAATAAAAATGCTTTGAAATTATTTTGAGCAGAGCACTTATTTTAGATCTTCAACCGATATATAAAATCTTTTAATTCAAATAAAATTTCTCAAAACCAACACTGAACTTAAGTTTTTATTAAACGGGTCGATTTTAAGTTTTGGAGTTTAGTAGAATATTTACTTGATGTTCACCTCCAAGCACCAGTTCCAAGAGTTCCTCTGTTGCAGGGCGAGAGCCCCGGGCCGGAGCGGCACAACGGCGACTACGAGCCGGCAGAGATGCCGCCGTCAGACGCTCCGCCCGCCCCCACCGCGCCGCCACCCGACCCTCCTGCTTCCACCAACAACGTGAGTTCTGATGTTGGAACCAGAATAAGTAGTTGTCTTCAACAGACGTAGCTGGTTGTCAGTTTCAGACATTCCCAAGATGCACCACAGAACTTACCTGTGAAGGTACCAGTGATGAATGGTTGACTCCAAAACTCTCGTTGTGACCCTTCGTCACTGGTACCTGATGCAGGGATCAGAATAAGTTATTCTGATTTCTGCATCAGTATACCGAGCTGGTTTTCAATTCCAGAGATTCCTCAATTGCATCACACCACTGAATTGCGCAGCTAAAATAAGTGACGAGTCGTCGCATCTTGAATTTTGATACACGAATCAGGATAAGAAATAGACTTCAATAAAACTAGCTACATGTCAGCACCACATATCAAGCAACAGGAGTACAAAATGCTCTGCAAATAGACATTAACAACGACTGTCTGAATGGGAAACTGGTAGGAATAGAGTGGTGTGGAACCTTTTGGTAGATTCTCCTGAAGATTCAACCTAAACTGTACAAATTGATTGATACGCTAATCATCAGGATTATTATAGTATTATTATTGAAAATGAATAGCAGATATAAGCTCAATAGTTCCATGAGTATTACTTCCGTTTCCTACTCACAGCAGCAGCCGAAAACTCGCTCAGTGGTGGTGTCCTTGACTCCTCCTCGTGAACGGGAGACCTGGGCCAAGAAGGCGGAGTTCCTGCTGGCGGTGGTAGGGTTCGCGGTCGACCTGGGCAACGTGTGGCGCTTCCCTTACATCTGCTACCAAAATGGCGGCGGTACGTCAAAGTTACTGATATTACTATAAATTTCAACATGTGATTGTACTACTAATGAATCCCTGTTTCCCTTGGTTACGCCATAACTTGAGTACGACTTTACCGATTTCATTCATCTTTTTTTAAGTTTTCTAATACTTTATAGAAAGTTTTTACGGAAAGAAAAATAAAGAAAATTGCTCAGGAAATTGGAAAATTTAAAAAATATTTACGACTTTTATCAAGGTAAAGTCCTCGCAGACGCAGTTGCGGGCAAAAGCTAGTATGTTATAGAATTAGAAAATGAGCTTGATTGTAGTAGTTTTAGGATTAGAAACTTTACTCCAAATAAAAATTCCACCTATCAATATCTCTCTTATCTCCCAGGTTTTTATCAAGCACTCTTGAAGCTTGCCTTTAAAGTAAATAAAAAAAAAACAACACAAATTTTGTTACCCCATATTATTATGATAATACTTCCTAAATCATCTACCAAGCCATGTTAGCCAGGATGTGGTAAAAGGATACCTTCGCCATCAGGTGCGTTCCTGATCCCTTACTGCGTGATGCTGCTGTTCGGTGGGATGCCCCTTTTCTTCATGGAGCTGGCGCTGGGTCAGTACCATCGCTGCGGGTGCCTTACCTTGTGGAAGAGGATCTGTCCAGCACTCAAAGGTTAGTGGAACTTTGAAATCTCATTTAGATATTGTATTTTGTGTAATAAGTAAAATAAATTAGTCTTATTATTTTAACAATAAAAATAGAACTACGTATGTATAATTTAAACTCAACAAAATCTACACATGATATCAATCAACGAGTTGGTTGTAAAAAGTAACTGTGATAATTAAATAATTGTATTATATTATTTAATTATATAATTTGTAATGTTTCTAAAATTATTACTTTAACATAATTTAAGAATTTTAGCTTTTAAGAAACTGTACTCTTTTTTGTAAATAAAAATTCTTAGTCTTATAACAAAAGAGCTTTCACAAAAATATATAACTTAAGATACGAAAATTCCATCTCTCATCTGATAAAAAAATAACAATATACAAGTCTCGTCTTTCATTCTAAAACCACATAAAACTTCTATAACAAAACACCAAAGTGATTGGAAATGTACCAATCAAAGATAGAACCACGAACAATACCTGTCCTGGGTGTTGAGAGCCGTCGCTAAGCCCCAGGAGACTATTACACCGATTATTAAAGATTTTCAAGTATCATTCGGTCTGTTTTGTAATGAAAACTCTTATAGCGTAGGGACTTCTATTTCATTCCAAGCCTTTTCCCAACTGTGTTGAGGTAGGCTTCCTGTTTAACCAGGAGCGGCTGAATATCAGTGTAACACGAAGCGACACTATCAGACCTTCGCAACCCAATTTTGTGGCAGTACCGATATTCTGCAGATAGACTGGTTGTCAGGCTTTTTGGGCTTCTGGCTGACGATTGTCATCGGGGTATGACAATTGGGACCGGCTCGGATAAATAAGAAAGAAGATTATTATTATAATAATATTATTTCTTTCTAAAGTTATAAATTTTGTTTGTTTTTTTTTGCATATAATGTTAAAATTAACAATGTGGTTCTCCATAATGTTCCTTTTTTTTATTTATAATTCAATACCATCATGCCAAGATCACGGTTTCTTTCGGAGGACACAGGTTTGAATATCGCCTAAGGTAGTTTTTTCTTTCACAAAATTCACAATGATAGGCTCTATTTTATATCTACTTAAAACAGAAGGCTAGTTTCTCTACCACTTTAGCGTATTGTTTCCTTCCAAATCCAATATAAAGCGAAAATCTGGTATTCGTGTGTAAAACTCGAGTGTCCGGCTGTCCGGTCACTATCGAACATTGCTGGGGCTTATAAATATACAGCAGGCAATGCTTTCAACACCGGACAAATGGTGGGGCGGGCGGATAGCTAGTTAAAATGGATGAAATAGATGTTGGCCACTGTTCGGGGGAATTACTTTTGACTGAGTGACTGGTGAGGAGTGATAGCCTAGTGGTATGACCATTGGACTGCCAAGTCGAAAGTCTCGAGTTTGAATCCAAGGCACGCACCTCTGACTTTTTGAATTCATGTGCGTATTAATAATTAATTATCACTCGCTTAAACGGTGAAAGAAAACATTGTGAGGAAACCTGCATACCTTAGAGATTTTTCTCGAGGGTTTGTGAAGTCTGCCAACCCGCACTAGGCCAGCGTGGTGGACTATAGCCTAACCTCTCAATATGAGAGGAGACCTGTGCCCAGCAGTGGGACAGTATATGGGTTGATGATGAGTGACTAGTGAAATAAATTCTGGGAGATTTGAGTAGTAGGAGAAAGTTTACAACAAAAAAATAAATCCTCATCGTCAGGTTTAGCTCAAGTACTTGGGGACGGCTTCCAGTATAACCAGATGCGGCTGACTTTCAGTATTTTACACGGAGGTCGGAGTGGCCGTCAAACTCTGCAGCTGATTTTCTGGTCAATACCGATAACCTGTTTTTTTTTATTCTACTGAGGTGGCAAACAAGCATACGGCCCAGATGACGATTGCAACACCAGGAGTATTACTTGCGCGTTGCCGACCCTGTTTTATTTTCCATTTTTTTTTTTATATTTTGGGACATTTTACGCAACACCATCTAGTCCCAAACTAAGCAGAGCTTGTACTATGGGTACTAGACAATGGATATAATACTTATATACTTTTTTTTTTTTGTAAATACATACTTATAATTCATAAGAAACACCCAGACAAACACAAATACTCATGTTTTATCCACACAAATATTTGTGTCCTGTGGGAAACGAACCCACGACCCCATGATCAGCAGTCCGGTACTCGAACCGCTAGACCACCAGGGTTGGCAGTATAAGGGTCAAAGTCCCCCCACTGTCAACACAACGTTTCCTCGTGGAGCTCTGGCAACCTTGCTCACCGTAAGCAACACAACACAACTCAAAGCAGTATTATTCTGCTTCGATTTTCTGCAAGGTGGATGTACTTCTCCAGTCGGGCAGCTCCAATTTGAGTGGAATTACTCCCACTATGCCCTACCTCTCTTTGAGTCTATCCTCATATATCGGTACAAGGCAGAAATTGGGCTATACCCAGTCTAAACTGGTTGTCAGACTTTTTGGGCTTCTGACTACCGCTAACCAAAAATAAGTAAAACCGGCAATAATAATATATATTTGATTAGACACATAATATGAAATCTTATAATTACAAAAACCCGACTATGAAAAACAGCATAAAATAAGAAAAACTTCATGCCTAACTTCCTAATACTCAATGTACTAAACTCAAATCAAGTTACATAGGTACAGTGGTAACCAGTATAGAGCCGGGGTCGCATACCACTGTAATTACACTTAAGCTAACACCCACGGCGTCATATTTTTACTATTATTATTATTCATACTTCGTACTTTCAACAGTTTAGTTATAAAAAGGAATGAACGAAAACATTTAAATTATCACTAAAATGAGTAGCACAATTTTTTCAACTATCAATATTACGAAAAGATTATTACGAGATGTAGGTAACAAAATATCAGAAATATACTAAAATTTAAAGCCTAAGCTCTCTTTTTAAACTATGTATTTTGAAGTAACTCTGATTTTTTAATATTGTTTTATGCATTATCGTATGCAAAATGTACCTAAATGCATAGATATTGGTCATTTACTTCAATGACATTGCATTGATATGAAATCGAGCGCGCCGATGAAGGGCACCGCAAATGTTTGCGGAGCGGATCACGCGGCCTTCAGACAGATTCTAGGCACTAATGACTGTCGCCTACGTGGCTTAATATAGGTACCAATTTGTTTGTTGATGCATGTTGATTTGACTACGAGCTACGATGAGTCGTGCTACGTGCGTAGTCTCGTAGCAAAGCGGCGTAGCACAACGCTACGAATTTAATTGTTTTCGTAGCTCCTTGCTACGATGCGGGAAATAGTGATGAGTAGGGTACAAGGCACAAACGAAGGTACATTAATGGGTCTGACTGAGCAGTAACATGCATATCTTGAGGTACGGAGCGCCAGCTTTTCACAGATTACGTGAATACTGATCGACGTAGGCAGGCGGTGAAAACTTTTCATTACTTTTTTTGGAACGTGTATAGATTGCTACATGCCCAAATATGGCACTGTAATTGTGCTTACTCGTCTCTATGTCAGTAGTGACTAGTACAATAGTAGGATTGCGATAAATCTAATTATTAAAAAAAAAAAAACAAAATGGATACTTTTAAATTAAATTGAAACTTATAAATAAATAATTATGACGTTTTACATAGCGCATCTAACTAAGCAGAGCTTGCACTATGGGTAATACAATGACAATGGATATCATACTTATGTACCTTATTTTGTAAATACATACTTATAAGCATGTATTTCACTCCGATTTTCTGCAGTTTTCTCCAGTCGGGAAGCTCCAATTTGAGTGGAATTACTCCCACTATCCCTACCTCTCTTAAAACATATACATACATACCCAGTTCTCCAGAAGTCTTAAAGAATTTCTTCGAAGTATTTTCGTCCGTGTCGTATTGGCCGCATCAGGGCCGGCTCCCGGTGGATGCTCACTACTCATAATTTGACCAATTGACACTTTTACAAATTCACCGAAGACTTACTTGGGAAAAGTTTTTGCAATTATAAAAGTCACAGGCGCGTTTTAAATGTATAACTTTTGATTTCATTTTGTTGAAGTTTCGTAAATCTTTATGCTTATTTTTTTTATTATTTTAATTTATCTCTTTTTTGCAATATTCGGAGGAATAAAAGACAAAACATACATAAAAAATAATTACTTTTCATTATACTGAGTTTTATTATGTTCAATCGCGTGTTTAAACTTAACTGCCTCATTAACCTAGTAACTGTCTGCTATTAACCTAGTAGTTCTAAGCACGACTGGTACGCTAGAGGTCCTGGGGTTAATTCCCAGGTCGAGCAAAGTGTTACTGAGCATTTCCATGAAATTCTCATTTGCACCTTGAAACGAGTTCAAGGGTGTTCAAGAGTGGGATATGTATACTAGCCGATCCGACAGACGTTGTCCCGTCCAAATTATAACAAATTTCGTATTTTTACTTGGCCTCTAAGGGTCGTAGCGTAATGTTAAATACCATAAAAACTTCCTCAAGAATTGAGCTATCAAACGCAAAAAGAATGTTTCAAATCCAACTGGTAGTTACAGGGATTAGCGCGTTAAAACAAACCAAAAAACTCTTCAGCTTTATTATATTAGTATAGATAAAGACAACTTGTCCTTCTATTGAAGTCTCCGCAAAAATGACCCTAAATATTCAAAAGATTCACGTATCAGACCAGTTTACGACTGAGTTTTATCACACGTGGTCGTAGATCACCGTTATCTGTATGAGAGTCGACCCTCCGATAGCAGAGGGAATGCCCTCCGCCTCCCGACGACGTTTATGGCAATATTTGGCGATTGATTGAGTCAAAATATTGTGTAGCACGGTACACGAGTTGGGCAATCGAGGAAATGTATTTTAGGATGTTTTTATAATGACTTATGCATATTGTGTTATTTATTAGTGCTGGTGCTACGATTCTTTCTTTAAAGGCCATTTCAGACATGGTGACACTCACATATTATGTTAATACTGGTCATCCATAACCCAACCACATACTGACTTATTAGAAGTCATCATAAGGAAATGCTATCTATTAGTTACCTACTAATAATCCAAATAAATCTGGTTTTTGTTGCAAATTATATTATAACATAGTAATATGTGGTTGTTATAGGATGACCTACTCCGAAATAACCGAATAAATCTTAAAACTCTCGTCTTTTCGTTCTTCCGAAATATTATGTCCATCGAGATTGTAAGTTCAAATTCTCTGAGATCCTCATTAGCAATCCGTGAGCCACCGGCCAATTACTAATCAATGCATAACACACTCCTCAAAATCACATCACCACTTTCAAACTAAATGACGTTGCCCTATTTCTGTACCGTATAACAAACCGATTCAACAGTTGCAGCAGTTGTTGATTCGAATTAAGATTGTGAATAACGCCATCTAGTATCGACTAAACTAATTAGCGGAGGCGATGCGATATCATTTGATTACCCGCGACGACAGATGGCACTGATTCGATTTCTACAAGTTAAACTAACTTTGTGTCGCGAAAATTGACGCGCGCTGCACTGATTAATTTAATTTTCGATGTTTGAAGATTTATTGTGAGATGATAAATGGATGAATGATGTTTTATTGCCAGTTTGCGAAGATGCGGAGATTGAAATTGATTTTGAAGGCATCAAGTTTGTGAAGGGTGCGATTTGTGTTCAAACAAAAAGATAATTTCATGATTTAACTTCGTCAGATGTCTTAACTTCTGTCCTCTCCTTTCTTTGTTTTCTCATCTTCAGAATATAATAACAACAACATATTTTTTTAAGGCGACTTTTTGGCAAAGTGGTGATTTTAAACCTGAGCCAAAAAACATACAAGTGAAGTCAGAAAACTCAATTCAATTCCGTTTCTCAGGGGTTGGTTACGCGATCTGCATGATCGACATCTACATGGGCATGTACTACAACACTATCATCGGGTGGGCGGTGTACTACTTGGTGGCGTCCATCTCGTCCATCAACTCGGTGCTGCCCTGGACCAGCTGTAACAACGAGTGGAACACCCCCCTGTGCTCACCTGTCACTGCGCCACAGATCAACCCTAACGCTTCTACGCCGGCTAAGGAGTTCTTTGAGTATGATACTATTTGAATAAATACTAGCTTTGCGTTACTTACCTATTTATATTACTCGCCGCTTCGCACACATCTCACAAAATTTCATCATAATTAGACGGTATATGAACCCATAGAGGTCGAAAAACATGTCATTTTATTATAAATAAGATGATTTTCTTGTATAAGTTCTTTAAGTGAAGATTTTTTTAGATTAATTACTCCTTAGTAAACGTCTTGCCAGTTTTTTCACCTGGAAACTGATTTTATTTTACATATACTAGTGTTTTTCTTAAACTCATCTGCAGTGCAAGGAGAACCATAGACAGAGTTATATTGAGACGACATAACATAATAATATTAAACATAACATGACACAATGATATTTTTGAATAATCTTCGTCGATTATTTAGCATTCGGGTACTGAAGGAACCACTCTCCGAGGTCCTTGAAACATCTATCCTCTATACTTAATACGCCAAACTTTAAAATTAGCCGCTCTGGAAAATTAGAGCGCAGATTAAAAAAAAATTCATACTTGAAAAATGTAGGTCAAAACAGTTCAAGGTCTGTCAACGTACATACGTACCTTGAACTGTTTCCTTCCTTCTACCTCGGAGAGTGGTTCCTTCACACACCTACGTTAACATAAAATTGGCATTGGACAACTTACAATTTATTTATCCCACATTATACACACAGGCGCAACGTGTTAGAGCAGCACAGGTCTAACGGACTGGACTATATGGGCCCCATCAAGCCATCGCTGGCGCTCTGCGTGTTTGGAGTCTTTGTGCTGGTCTACTTCTCGCTGTGGAAGGGAGTCAGGAGTGCTGGCAAGGTTACTAATATTATTCCAAGTGATCTAATATTATAAAGTGTATTTAGATAATTAGACGTGAAATTGGAATTAAACGTCTGAGTATCTCTACTGATCTTGAAGATATTTACTCGATCATTTAAAATTAAAGAAATCATATTTAAAAAATCAGTCACTTTTCTTTATTTTTATTCAAAATAAGCCTTTGTATTATTATACCTAGGTGATGATACACATGAATAAGATTGGCATAGGACTAAGTACCATGAGAGGAAAAAGTACCATGCCACTTTTTGTTTGCTCATGAGCAAAGAGACGCCGGCAGTATATCCTGAAAGGATGATGATGATAACGATGATTGTTATAGGCCTCCTTCTAAGCTATAAGGAAAAGAAAAGTGTTATTCTTCCTATAGTTAATCAGTTTTGAAAAACTTTCAGTCACAAAAAATCTTGTTCACGAAATTAGTAAAAAATGTTGAACTTCGCAAAGTTTCTGAAATTGATAATAACAATTTTTAAAGTCCGTCATATCTCATTTATCACTAACGCAATCTTTCCTTTGTAGTGCGCAAAAATGTGATGAATTCCTACAGAATTTTTGCCATCAAAGTATGGTACTAAAATGTTAGGGTTAACGTGCTCAGACAGCGTTCATAAATATAATTTATTTATACAATTTTAACGCAAGATTTGGAACGCAATATGAAAAAAATAATCTTGACTTTTGTAACTTTTTATATCTCATTGCGTTGCAATAACAACACCCTCTAGTCTCTGAAAAAATAATACTGGTCAAAGTATTCATGAGTCTCGGCCAGTTACTAACTACTGATATATTGGGCAGATGCTATTAGATCGATACGAAGAATTCCTTCTTTGATTAGGTCTCTCTTTGACCCCTCCTTACTGTCACTTCTTAAACTTCCTTACTATGATCTAGGTGGTGTGGGTAACAGCGCTGGCTCCGTATGCCGTGCTGCTGATCCTGCTGGCGCGAGGAGTGACGCTGCCGGGAGCCACTGAAGGCATACGATACTATCTTACACCCGAGTGGCACAAGCTCCAAAATTCGAAAGTAAGCAAATGAAATACTGAATTTTGTACAAGTGTTGCTCCATGGTGGTTATATAGGGCTCCTCTTCTGTACGGCAGCCGTATTTACCCATAGATATCTGTCATGATTAAGGTAATACTATTACACTCAACTGCAGCGATTGACCCGTCAAATTACACACACAATGAAAAGCCTATTGTTCTTGGTCCACTATGTGATTTAGTAAATAGATATAAATATAGATATCTAACTCTAACAAGTCTGTTAAAACCATGAGATATATTAAATGAAAATTTGATTGCAAAACATAACTGTGTGTACTGAGTGAATTTCATATCTCGAACATGTCCTACATGTGAATTCCACTCCTAGGTATGGATCGACGCGGCTTCCCAAATCTTTTTCTCCCTGGGCCCTGGGTTCGGCACCCTGCTGGCACTGTCTAGCTACAACAAGTTCAACAACAATTGCTACCGGGATGCCCTCATCACTTCCTCCATCAACTGCCTCACCAGCTTCCTGGCGGGCTTCGTCATATTCTCCGTATTGGGGTGAGTGACTGAGAGTAGTACTTATTAATAGATGAAGACGATTAATTTATTACCTAATACAGTATGAAATCTGCCTTCCAATCTAATCCTATTTAAATAATTATAAGTTTTGTGAAAACACCACATCACAGGGACGCGAAGCAGCGTCTGGTACTAAAGTGCACCGGTCATTTTAGCCAATTAAACTATTAAAGTCACATTGACCGTCTTAAGATGACGTCAAAAACATCTATTGAAGATTTGTCTGTCTTTCATTACATAAATCATTACTTGACTCTTAAAAATATTTATTTAAGTGTTTCTATTTTAAAGATAAACTAGGAAAAATGACAGAAAATTACAGATTTTCTCAGATATTTAAAATCAAAATTGCTATCAACACAGTTGGCTGTAATATTTTATCGTTATATTTCTTCCCTTACTAGCTACATGGCCCACGTGCAAAACAAGAGCATCGAAGAGGTGGGGCTGGAGGGGCCGGGGCTGGTGTTCATCGTGTACCCCGAGGCCATCGCCACCATGACCGGCTCCGTCTTCTGGGCTATTATATTCTTCCTCATGCTCATCACTCTTGGACTCGACAGCACTTTTGGAGGTATGCTTTTGATACTTATGTGGAGAGGCGAGGTGTATTGCCCCTCCATCCAAAGGGAGGACCCTCCAACCAGGCGAGGGTTTGCCTGGCGGGCCACGGCCCGACGATTGATGACGGGCGTCTGTAGGTATACATGCCTTGCGTTCTGATAGCTACAGTCAACAAAAGAGATTGGTATACAGGTAGCAAACGAAATCTGCATTAATAAACAGATTGTGATTTAAATAATTACCCGTCAAAGGGTTTGATGTGTAGCAGATGTCAATACCTACGTTATGACACATATTGCGTGATACATTATTACACAATCTTTAACAAAACACAGATGTTTAATTAGGTAGCTGTATACTTACCTCTTTTGTTGACCGTACTTTTAACTATGGGCCGGTCTACCTGACTTTTATACACAAAACTTCACCTAATTACTTCACTATTTCTTAAACACTTTCGTACTTAAACGTGTAGATAAATTCATTGTTCTCTTTCATCGATAAATTTTTCAACTTCGGATTTTTCAAGCCTGAATTTCTAAATTTACGTTTTTTATGTTATTTATCACCATCCTTATAGCTATATATTATATGGTATGGTTAGATAGAAGGTACAATTGGTACGGAACTCGGAGAACATATGCAAATTTTAAAAACATCACCAGGTCTGGAAGCGGTGACGACAGCGCTGTGTGACGAGTACCCGCGCGTGCTGGGGCGACATCGCGAGGCCTTCGTAGCTGTGCTGTTGTTGTTCATCTACATCTGCGCCCTGCCCACCACCACCTACGTAAGTGATTCAATATTTACATCATCATCATCATCATCATCAGCCTATACTAGTCCACTGCTGGACGTAGGCCTCCCCTAATGTGCGCCATTTCACCCTGTCCTCGGCATTTCGCATCCAGTTTCTACCATATTTACACAGCACTCAATAACCACTTACCGTTACGAAAAATCTAGCAAAAAATAAGTCACGGCAAGCTAATTTCTGAGTATAGTAGCCCTGTTCGCAAACTTTGTTTATGGTCGGCTAAATGTAGCTGAAAATAATTATTTTAGGTAAATGAAGCGACCGCCATCAGACCTCCGTAATCCAATTTCTGAGAACTACCGATATCCTATGGATCTGGATCTAAACTGGATGTCGATTCTAATAAGTATTTGTACGACAACCCGGACGAGACACAGAGGAGTTATTTACAGCATTCATGGTCACGTAGTCAAATATACTTAAGTGTAATATTCAACATTATCCAACATTATTGTCTTGATATTAAAATGGTCACTTTACATTGATGTTAATTATTAAAAATTTACCTAGAATGATGTAACCACAAAAAATATAATATATAAAAAAAATTGCACAATTTTAACAGCATCATCTAGTCCCAAACTATGCAAAGCTTGTACTATGAGAACTAGACAATGCATATAATACACAATGATATAATTTTTATGTAAATACTTATAAAACATAAGAAACACCCAAACAAAAAACATAAGTATCTATTTGTTATGTTCATAACATAAATATTTGTGTCGAATTGTTGTTGAATTGAACCCACGACTCTCGTTGTAAGCAGCCGGAAACGCGAACCACTAAACCACAGACGTAGTCGTTTTACATCTTGATTTGATATAATAATTATTTTCTATTATTTATACGGAGTTTTTTTTTTAATTCAATAGCCTCACGAATTAATAATTATAATAATTCCTCGCGAAAAAATCGCGTCTTCCCTATTTCTATAATCCTAAATCATATCTATTCTTGATAACCATAAAAAGTTCGTCCAGTAACGCAGCATTAAGTTATGTAAGTGAAAGATTACGGACGGGGCGAGTCAGCACAAAATGTTAATACCTCATCATACGTTACGGGGTTATCCGTAACTCATAACCGGGTAATGTGGCCCTTACCACGACCTTGGCAACTTTGTGCTTGTAAGATTGTTATAAATGTAAGGAATCTTTAGCTACGTTAACTTGTTTAGAATACCCGTAAACGTGCAAGGCCATCGTGGTTTTACTAGCAGAAATTCCTCTGGTATTTATATTTATTTCTGTAAATAAACATTTTAAAGACACTTTTACAAGTCAATGTTTTAGATCTTTAGTACTAGGTGGTTTCGGCATTTTCTAACTGACGAGTCCTGAGAAGAAACAACCACAGAAACTCATGGTTTCTTTTAAAGACCTGACAAAGTATTTTTAGCTTCAAGTATTTGAGAGTCATAATGTAGGATTATGTCTGCAGAATTGCAGATGACTTTGAGACAGAGGAAAGAGCCACAGCATCTTTGAATCAGTCGTCGTGTAGCTCAACCATATCAAAACTTTAAAACGAAATCAGCAGCTTGTAGTAACACTTTAGTCGTTTTCTTGTTGTAAATCAATTCATTGAAATACATTAAAAACGGCCTTTTTAGCTATATGAGATAATTATATCTTTAGTGTAATACTCAGAATTCAAATAGTCAGTTACTTTAAAGAATCTATAATGGTCTAATTGGTACAAAAAAAATTACTTGGACTTTAACTTTGAGGTTGTGTGAGGGTGTGGATCCTACAGGGCACAAATATTTACGCGATGAACGTAAGTATTTGTATTTGGCTCGGTGTTTCTTATGTATTATAAGAATGTTTTTACATAAAAAGTACATGCTCTGCTAAGTTTGGGAGTAGATTGAATACAAGTTAAACGTTACACACACACAATTTGATCGTCCCTTTTTTAGATATTTTAAAAACTCAGAATGTATTCGTCTCATATCGATGATTCGACTAACACGTCGACATAGTCCATTAGTTTTCTTAACACTGTACCATACGTAACTATAGCCCGGCAACACACAGGTAGGTTCCACCACTAATAAATTACAGAACGTTATCTAGGGCGAATGTATTCCGTTGCATAATTCATGGTCATCACTCAGCGGGATGACCTGGCGCGTCCACTTCACATGCGTTCTTCGAAGCTTTGTTTTGTTTTTATTCCCTGTATTCATTACTGAGGTGAGGAGTGTTAAGTAGGTTGATAGACTTTGGTTTATACGCACAATAGTAACTAAGTCTCATAAAAAAACATTGCATACCATCACGCCTGTATTCCTCGAAGAGTAAGGCAGAGATGTACCGACTAATGTACCCACGGTTCGCTGGTATGTTTATCTATACTAATATTATATTATAAAGAGGTAAAGTTTGTGTAGCATCAGTGATAGCCTAGTGGTAAGACCATTGGATTGCCAAGTCGAAGGTTTCGAGCTCGAACCCAAGGCACACACCTCTGACTTTCCGAAGTCATGTGCGTAATCTCGCTTAAACGGTGAAGGAAAACATCGTGCATCGTGAGAACCTGCATGCCTTAGAGATTTTCTCGACGGCGGCCGAAGTCTGCCAACCCGCACTAGGCCAGTGTGGTGGACTATAGCCTAATCCCGTGCCCAGCAGTGGGACTATATTTGGGTTGATGATGATGATGAAAGTTTGTGAGTAATCTTTAGATCTACTGAACCGATTTTGAAAATTCTTTTACCAATAGAAAGCCACATTATTTGTAAGTGTCATAGGCTATATTTAAACGTATATAATATATACGTTTTGACTCGTGCAAAGCCGATGCGGGTCGCTAGTATTGTATTACCTATTAATGATATCGATATACGCACATGATATCGAAAAATCAGTGGAGCCTGCTTTGAATTCGAACTTGAGGCTTTTGACTTGGCAGTCTGGTTGTCATATCAACAGGCTATCCCTAAGTGGCATAGGCTATATACTTGATCACGTGCCCGTGTATCCGCTTTGCTTCCGTGTGTCACAGCAGGTTTCATTACAATACCAGCGTTAGGTTTTACAGCTGAATACATTTTGCAGTCGGGACACACTCCGCACGTCAAAACTCTGAACTTATTTCGTCATTGATTAGTTGTAGAGTATAAATTTTAATTTTCAGTAAATGTACCCCTTCTGTACTTACTTTTAGTGTGTCTTGTATGTACCAAATAAACGATTTTTCCTTCTTTCTTTCTATACTTGCGACAAGCTTGTCTTATTTTTTTTTTATTTGCCGCAACGTCACAATTGCCTCAACTGCCTCATCATTCTAGTGGTTTGCACACAACTGCTTCGCTTAAGTTCCGGGTTAGATTTCCAGGTCGAGCAGTGTTATTGAGTCTTTTTTAAATTCTCATTAGCAACTCAGAGCTTGAATTTGTGCAACAGGCGTGCACTCAATTACACATACTGGCGAAATGTAGGTATACATAGGTACACCACCCTTTGGAGAATATGTCATGGTATGTTATTTTATGTTAAAAATTGTATATTTCTGGTAGGGCGGTGTATACCTGGTGGACCTTCTGAACGTGTACGGTCCAGGATTGGCGATCCTGTTCGTGGTGTTTGCGGAAGCAGCCGGTGTCTGCTGGGTGTACGGTGTGGACCGGTTCTCCGAGGACGTGAGGACCATGCTCGGACACACGCCCGGCTGGTTTTGGAGGGCTTGCTGGTCATATATCAGGTAAGTCAGGTATCAGTTGAGATACCAACTTCAACTAAGGTGATAATTATGAAGTTATAATACATTATTTTTAGAGTAGTAGGGCATAGTGGGAGTAATTCCACTCAAATTAGAGCTGCCCAACTGCGAAAGTACCTCCGCCTTGCAGAAAATCGAAGTGGAATAACATGGTTTGAGCTGTGTTGTGTTCCTTACTGTGAGCAAGGTTGCCAGTGCTCCTCGAGGAAACGTGTTGGACAGTATTGAAGAGAAATCCAACATCACAGACATCCAATATCGTAATTGTTTAAAGCGTCCGGTGTACCTAACCGGAGGACGCAGCTTCGAACAACGAGAAAATTCGACTTATAGACAGGAGTCTATAAGTCGAATTTTCTTTCACTCAAATTTAAAACTTTCTCCCTACAGTCCAGTATTCCTGCTGGTGCTGTTCGTGGTGTCTGTGCTGGCGCACGAGGAGATGCTGGGCGGGGAGTATGCGTACCCGCCCTGGTCCATCACGGTCGGCTGGATCATGACGGGCACCACCGTCTCCTGCATACCTGTCTACATTCTCTACAAGTTTGCGATTACACCTGGCAGCTTTATGCATGTAAGTTTGTATGTGGTTCATTCTTATTTTTAGTTTATACTAAGGATATAACCATCAAATTGCCAAGTCACACGTAGGTCTTAAGTTAAAATTCAAGGCACGAACCACAGACTTCGAAATCATGAGTGTATTAATAATTAAGTAGATACTCTTAAAATTATGAAGGAAATTATATCGTGAGGGAACCTGAGAGACTTTAATGACGACTTTTGAAATCTGTCAACCCAATCTGAAGTGATGATGAAAGAAATTAAGGAGCACAGGTGTAAATCAGGTTGATAGCTGATTGGCGTGCCACTTTGCCTTTAACTAAGTACCGCTGATTCTAAAACCTACTTTATTTTGTTACTCCAGCGCATCAAAACCATTAAGCGACCAGAAGTGACTTCGATACCGCCATCGGACCCAACACTCTGCAGTCTGTGACCTGACCAAACCTTTAGCTCAACACCTATACAGACGAAGCCAGCAATGGAATGGCTTGTATAATAATCAACACACATCTCTGCAAAACTGTTCAATCTCTGCAATATCAACCAGGGTTACTCTAAATACTAGAGTTATTCTGTAATATCTATCATGTATTTCTCTGCAATGACTACTAATGAGTCTGCAGTGTCAAATAATGTAATTAGTAATATTCTGCTTACGTATCATAGAACATATTATACAAAAATTATGGTATATTGCACAGATTAGGTTTTGCGGACATGTAAGCGTATAGGTACTTTCGTATTTAAGTAAGTATATAATAATATGTCATGTGGTAGATCTTGTGTGTGTAATGTTTTAATATTTAGAGAATGGTTAACAATATACTTAGTTACATATTATAAGTATTGTGGAATAATATTATTACTTGGTTTCATTATTACATGATACCCAACCACTACGCAGTTTATGATAGATATATATTGTTTATAAATACAAAAAAAATAAGACGAACGACCATAAAGGTTTACTCTTCAAAAATATTAATAATAATTAAGTAGTGCTATTTATTATTCTTCGCATATTATAAGTACAACGAATTATATACCTAGACTTAATGTAGGTAATCACATTAAATAATGTAAGTATAAATTATCTTAAAAGTGTTGCTGGACAGACTATAAAATATTTGCGTGGATATAAGAAATGTTATATACTATCTGTGAAAATGTATACACGTATATACAGAGGGCATCAAATGATACATACCAAGTGTATTAAATGATTATTTGGCGCACAGTTAGTATATATTAATTTCATCATGTATAAATGCTTGATTTTTAAATAGTTGTTAAAGTATTAGTGTTAAGCAAACCCCATTGTAAATATGCTTTAAATATAGTGTAAATACCTAGTTACATAAATATATATTTTTCTGTATTCCTGGGCAATGAGTGCAGAAACCATATATATTTATACATACAAAATATTTAAAAAAAAAAAAATCTTAAAAAAATATATTAAACCTGTACATAATATCAGAAAAGCGAAAATGAAGTTTATGGGAACATATGCATAGGTGTCTAATAAATAGTTTAGGTATATAAAATTGTGAAACAGTATATTTGTAGTAATATAATTATATAACTCCGTATAATGTAGTAATTCAATATATTTCTAGTAACAATTAAGCATAATATTTTACCGCTTTTTAAATCGGATTATCTTAATAGATATCAGTTTCTTAAAAAAATAATGAAACTTAGCTGCTGTTGCTTCAAGATTAAAAGTATATATTTAGGTCTATTTTAACCTGTTGATAATAAACATTGTGTCATTAAAACGGAGGAGAGTTTAGTGTGAATAATTAGTATAATGTGCAAGTAAATATTTTTGTAGAATATGATATAGTTCACCATTTATAGTCATTTTCCCTAGCTTATATTAAGAGTACCTATAGCTTTGAAAATATGTGTATTGGAATCATTTTTAAATATAATATCTATACTTAGATATTCACTCACAATACTTAGAGTTGTTATGACATTTTCATTATTAATATATAAAATTATATGCCTCGATATGTTCTATATTCGGTAGTTGTATTAGTAAAATGTAGCTTAAACCCTATATCTACATTTTTCTTCTTCCAATCATAATAACAAACTAGTATGTAGTAATTTAATAAATGTTAAGTGTTTTTATAAAAAAATATATTTAAAAACTAGTTCATATACCCACAGAGTATATCTACGTCATTTTTTATACCTATTTGTTGTTTATTTTTATACGTTTATTGTTTGTTAATGTTGTTCATTATTGATGTCTAGTATGTGTTGTGTGTAGTTATGTAATCGTTGATTGTATGTGTTTAGAGTAATAAACGACAAATGTGTAGAGTGGGCCTGTACCAGCCATTGCAGGTCTATCTAGCCATTTGTTTAACTATATCGTTGTATTATTTATATACCTGGCTAATCCTTTTTCTGTGATATGATGATTATGCAGTATCGACTATATCCAGAGACCTTATTTTTGTAGTCAGTAGGAAACCAAAGTGTCAGCCTACAGCGACCCGGGATAACTGCAAAAACTTCTGGTAGCCATCTTTAGCACCGCTCGCGAACTTAATTATTCTCCCGGAAACATGTGTACTAGACATACGAGTACTGACAGAAAAAATCACTGTCATTAATCTTTTAGAAAGGAGTTTTTATGTTATTCAGCGCATGCCATCTAGATTATGACACATTTTGAATCCGTCAAAAAGTCTAATGAGTAATGAATCTCTCCAAAAAAATAATAGGTGTATAAAATCAAAAGTGTGATAAAATATATATATGAAATCGCAAAGTGAAGATGTTAATTATAGAGGGGACTTGTAACATAAGCCTCCCACTATTTGTATGGCGGGCAAATCTGTAAGCTTTAATACACATTGCGTAAGTAACATTCACCGACTTAATTAGAGACCAATAATAATTGTTATTTGTTAACTTTATCTAAATGTTATACTTACAAACTTCATTCGATATATCTCAAATTGTTCTTGTCCTTACAATACTTTGATAAACGGTAAGAAAACAGTCTAGGCGATTATTTGGAAGCATATCGTTTTCTAAGCGCCTGATGTTTCTATGCAACTAATTGCACAGATTTCATTGGACGATAAAAAAATCTTATAGGGTAAAGGACTTTTTTATTTTGCCGTAAATCATGGATAGTCTTCCTCCACCGAAGGCGACAGTATACGTCGGTCTCGTACCGACTAAAAACCACAATTTCATTCTCTTGCCCTTAGGTATAGTCAGGGCCATGTGACTGATGATGATATTCAGGACACTTAACAACACCTAAACGTATAGTAACTTCATTTTCAGAACCTAGAAAAAATATGTAACACAATCGAAATTTCCAAGCAACATGTAAAACGAAAAAAATCAAGATATACCTATCATTACTATAAATGGCTTCACGGGGCATCTCCGTCGCATTGGTAATTTAAAGATCTGCTTTAAATCGTATGGGATAAAGCGTGACTTGTACTGCTCGTATTGTCGGCCACGCAATGGGTTCAGGGCCGGATTTAGGGCAGGGCAAAAGGAGCTCTGGCCCAGGGGCCTCCACAATACGATTTTCTTAGATAAGAAAAAAATACATCCTTTGTTTCCATCAAACAGAAAAATGGTCTCATTCACAATATTTTATAATTTTCTTTTCATGACCTGTGTCTATACCTAGTCCTATAAGTCGACTTGTTGTGATCACAACATCCGCATTAAATTCGGTGTCCATTTAATTGTGTCCATTTTAGCTTTTGTTTTGTTCCAAATATGGTCGGGGTATCCAGTTCTTGGTTGCCTCCACACCATTAAATCCGGCCCTGAATGGGTACAATACCAAGTCACCGCAAGACAGTTAGTAAAATTGTCACTCGGTAGTTGTTCCTAATGTCGATTTTGGTGAATTTCACGAATCACATGGACTTGACTATGGGGCAAGGGAAGGTCAGTCCTGTGTTTAATCGGTACGAGGCCTACATACTCTGCCACTTCCCCAGGTGGCAAAAAATCTATGAAGTTTTCACATTACAAAAAAAAAGGATTTGTTCCAAAAGCTACCAGACAACTTTCTTGACTGACCATACAGTAATTATAATAAGGAGAACTTTCCATGTATAAAGTTATTTACTTATGTATGTTTTAATTTTTTAAACATGCAATTTATACCCATGCATTTAAAGTGTTCTTTAAATTAAAATATCTTCTTCCAAATTAGCTACTTTGCAAGCATTACAATCACTCTTAATCTTCAACGATATTAGTATCTAGAAGTAAGTTAAGATCGGAAAAGAAGTATCTGACATGTGCTGAGGAAGTTATTGGAATATCCAAGCCAGCCAAAATCATTGACTTACATAAATACATACACTCACGCCTTTTTCCCATGGGGGTAGGCAGAAACTAAAAAACGCCACTTGGTACGATTCTTGCATACTTCTTTTGCTTCGACCACATTCATACATCTTGTCATACATACACGCCGGTTGCGAGTAGGTACTACGCACCTGACCTTTTTGAAGAACCTCACCAATAAGGTCGACGTAAGTTTTTCTAGGGCGTCCCCTCTCGGCGCTTCCACTGACTTGCTATGTAAATCCCTTTTGTTGGTCGCCTCTCATCCATTCTGTCGACATGCCGAACCATCTCAGCATATTCTTCTCAATCCTCGTCACTACATCGTCTCATCATTGACTTCAAAGGGATAAAACACTTGTCTCTGTACTACTTATTATAAATACGAATGTCAAACTGTCTGTTTATCTGTTTCATTTTCACACCTAAACCACAGAACATATTTTGATAAAATTTGACAAGGAGATACATTGCATGTTGAGGTAGGATTATAATAGGCTACATTTTTGGTCGTGAGCAAAACCGCGTATAGCAGCTACTTAATTATTAGGTAATTACCATAAAAATATAACATAACATTTATCATTAGCTGAGCAGAGCTTGAACACCCACATTTTGTCGGTATGTTTAGGTCCCATGTGATAGGGAGCGAGCCTTTTGCCATTCAACTGGCACAAATCCAAACTCTACTGCTACTGAGAATTTCATAGAAAAACCCATTAACACATTACTCGATATGGGAATCAAACCCAGGACACTAGACTATCATCATCATCATCATCATTAGCCTATATTAGTCTACTGCCGGACGTAGGCATAATGGGCGCCATTTCACCCTGTCCTCGGCTTTTCGCATCCATTCCCTTCGCAAAACTCCATCTTGCCGGAGGGCGTCCTACTAGACTATCGAGGCAGTTAATTAATAATGTCTATCTATTAATCCGACCGCGATGTTTTTCTGAATATTGTTTCTTCTTCAGAACCTTTGCGACTCGCACTTAGAGTCGATTGCGAAATGGTTGAGTTGCAACGGCGAGGTGTGGGGGGTGGGGCCCACGACGGTGTTCGCCAGCGCCGCCGCCCTGTTCCTCTACAACGAGCTGGAAGCCACCGTGTTTATCGCGGGAGACCATGCGCACGTGTCCTTGCTGGAGAAGACATTGATTGTGAGTTATATTCGAACATTTCAATTATTATGAATATACCTATAACAGATCCACTGACGACACGTGGAAGATGAAATCAAAGTCTTATTCAAGATAAACTAGTAGGTAGTACTTTTTGAACCTCCACCCTTCACCGCCTCTTAGTGTTTTAGCTAGGAAGAAGAAGCGGCACAACAAACTCCCCAGCACAGGACTGGAAAAAGTTGCATAAGCAAAGGGAGGCAGCCATATTCAGGAATGGATAGATTTGAGCTGTGGATCATAATGATTATTATGATGAAAGCTGTTATGAACTTAATTATATAGGTATTTAATCACGCAAATATCTGCTGACTTCGGCCACCTTGCAGATTAAGGAGGATCAGCCAAGCCACGCCGGACTGTATTGTGCAGGCTGATAGGGTTGAATGCGAAGGTTGAAGGTTTTTCAACGCGCAAGCCAAAACACAGTGATATTACAAGCGTCACGTCCCACCTGATGGTAAGCGGTTACCGTAGCCTATACTACGATAACCGATTACTATCAGGTGGGCCGTATGCTTGTTTGCCACCTTAGTGGTATAAAAAAAGGCCACAATTTATCTATATTTTACTTCATCAAATACCCTTTGCAGAAACTGGACTCCTAATAACACAGAATCCAAGACTAATAATAAAGTAATGAGGGCATGTAAAATATGGCGATGCTGACCTACCAATATACATTTACATGTTTTTTTTTTTACTTTACAGTCTACGATGGTGCTTGGTATGCTGGCCCTGATGATTCACCTGTGGGTGTGCTCCATGCGTTTCTTTCAATATTATCTTGACACACTTATTAGAGATGTGAGTATTGACAACTATTTAATGTATGAACCATTTAACTTTTATTTCTTCTTTAATGTTAGAGCCCAACTCTTGTCGCTGCAGAAATTGCTACTGTTATCTATCCTCCGCCTTCTTTTTGGCCTCTTGATATAACCTGATTCCCAACTTTTCCATCGCTTGTTTTTTAAAATTTGATATGTTACGACCACCTCCTTTAGACAATACCAAAAGGTACATAATAACATTGAAGGAAAGCAAAGAAGCGGAAGAACTGCTTAGACGAAGTTTTATGAAAATTGTATACTTAACAAGAAGAACTATGAGTGTATCGATACAATGCGTTGGTCTTATTTCTTTTTCCAATACCAAAAGAGACGCCTTTTGGGCTCGTCGTTACTGCTAAAAATATCAAACTTCCTCTCTGCATGCTGGGAAGAAACGCGTGTTGTAGCCTGTAACCCAGCACGGTTGGTGGTAGGACCCAGTTATTTTCCTGGCTTTGGCTAACTACCACCCTCACGTTTAAGACCGGCGCAAAACAGTTTTACTAAGTGCGGTCGTTGGTATGTAAGAGCCAGAGTCCGAAAGAGTAATTACTTGAATTGCGTGTTCTGTTTTAGACTCTGTTCTCATCAGGCAAAACTAGGATAAACAGACACGTCAAGAGATCGTCGATCGATGGTCCACCGAATTTATATTTCATTGCTATAAACAAGTCCTACTTTATCCCCCAGAGTCCAAGTATGCTGCTGGAGATGACGACGGCGGGCCTCTTAGGGGGACAGGCGGAAATGATGCCGCTGGGTCCCCTGACGCGGTTCCTGCGCCAACAGCAGCCGCAGATTCACATCACTGTGTGCTGGTTCCTCTCGCTGTGCTATGCCGACTACATCAGGAAGAACTATTGCCAAAGATTCAACATGCCGTATTTGGAACAGTGGTTGGTATGGTTGATAAACAATTTATTTTCATTTTTGTATGTAGCCTACAACCCTAGGTCGTGACATACGACAGTTCCCTGTAGTTTTAACCAAGGAAATTTATGAATAAGTAATACTCAGCAATATACAGATGACTCAGCAAATACAAATTGATTCGCAGTCCCACTTATGTACCGTAGTAAATCTTGTTACGCACAAAAGTTGACTTGTATTCAATCTGTGCGTGTAGGGCAACGTTCTCTGCTGATAAAACAAAACAGTACCTGCTGTGAACATACGGATAGTCATAATATTAATAATAAGTATCATTTTAGTACGGTAGCATTGCGTACACTCGAACAAATAACAAATTAATAGTTTAAGCTCTAGCTTTGTTTTAAAAGGTTGTTCAAAAATGTAGGACTCGCCAGGCGGGTGAATGTGTTAAGGACAGCTGAACTTTTATATAATTATTTGTGTGTCTGGGATCAGGCAAACCGAGCTGCACGAGCGCGCCGTGCAAGGGGTGAATCGTACCATGCAGAAGGTCAACAGCTTCGTCGGCTCCGTCCATCAACGGCTGCGTGGATACGGGCCACCAGGATCAGAGAATCACAACAACTCGACGGCTAATGAACAGACCCATACGTAACGCTTTTTGTAGTTATAAACTTGGCTAGACACACATGCCTCTAGAACTTCAGACATCGATATCATCTTCATCTTCTTTTCGGCTCGTTTCATGATATGATGACAAGAAATGTTACTTACTGTTCATTGTTATCTGTCGACCACTTCAAAGTCCGTTTGGGTGCTTGTTTCTGTATTGTTTAACGACTAAGAACAATTTTAAATATACACCTTTATTTTATAAGTAACGAAAAATCTACTGTTTCATCTATTTTGTCGAGTTGACTGAAATATATTGAACAGCTGATTGTTTTTTGCGATTTCAGGGTTGCAGTTGATAAGGGCGTATATAAGTACATACAATTGGTTGTCGATATCCAGAAACCGTCCAATGAAACCAGCTGGTGGCAGTACCTATTCTATTTTTTTTCCTTATCAACTACAACCCTGAAATCGCAAAAAACAATCGGCTGTTCCTCATATTTCAGTAAACTCGACAAAATATATGGAACAGCAGATTTTTCATCACTACTAATATTATAAATGCGAAAGTAACTCTGTCTGTCTGTTACGCTTTCACGTCTAAATCACTGAACTGATTTTAATGAAATTTGGTACAGAGATAGAGTTGAGCTTGAGAAAGAACATAGGATAGTTTTTATCTCGGACTTTTGAAGAGTTCTCTTGGAAACGCGATATAACCGAACTCGACGCGGGCGAAGCTGCGGGCGGAAAACTATTACTTATAAAATCAGGTGCTTATACAAAGTGAACAACATTTACATCTAGCTGTTTGATCGTCAGGTTCTAATCGAAATCACCAGCAGATTACACTGTGTGCCGTTATTCCAATTTTTGATGCCTTGATGACTAGGCAAAATCCTTTGTAGAGAGGGCAAACCTACGCTCCGCGCCATCAACTATGGAACGTTACTGCTTTGGTAAAAATTTGCATATTTAGGCGTAACGTTGTCTACTAGAGTGGGAGCTCGTCTCCCAAGAGATCGTCGGTCGACGTCAGCAGGGCCGGTAGTCGGGTCTCATGCGGTGATGGACGAACGAGTCGTTCCGGCTCGCCGACTAACAAGCCGCAGAAGGAGATCCATGTCCGAGTGGTCAGCCAGTCGAGCGAAACCACTGCTGATGCAATTGAGAAACTCAGAAATTATGTCACGGTGAGTGGGGATCTATTTGCTAATGAGCATTCATCGGAGTGAAAATAGGTGCATACATTCGCATCTAAGTAAATAAATTGAGGACATTTTTGGATAGCCTGACCTGCTGGCACCTGTACATGAAATTTGGCATACGTTATTATATGTAACTCCTCTTTATATACCGAAGATGGGTACTATACGGGATATCGGGAAATTTCAACGGGATTATCGCGGGTACAAGGCTAGTTCAAAATTACCTATCTAGTTTTTAATACCAAAGATACGATGAATTATACCCATATCAACAGTGTTATTTTTTGTTCATCAGTCGACTAGATGCCCGTGTAGCAGTACACAGAACACCGGCGTCTGTGGTCCTGGGACCACAGAAGAAACAAAGCCTTGAAGACTGCCCCTGGAGGAGCATCGACAGGCTTCCGTTCGATTCACTTGTTCAATGATATCTTGGTTCCTTTATTAATTAAAGATTTTGTTATAGATGTGTTATTTTTGTTTATATTTTGAAATAGAATAATATTAATAAATAAAAATAACTGATGTCCAGTTCGTAACTACATCTATACTCTAAATTAGAGTTGACTTTAGAAATTAAAAGGTATTTTAGAATAAAACATACCATACCATCTCAGCAGTGATAGCCTAGTCTGACTTTTCGAATTCATGTGAGTATTAATAATTAATTATCACTCGCTTAAACGGTGAAGGAAAACATCGTGACGAAACCAGAGATTTTTCTCGACGGTTTGTGAAGTCTGCCAACCCGCAGTAGGCCAGCGTGGTGGACTATAACCTAATCCCTCACAATATGAGAGGAGACCCGTGCCCAGCAGTGGGACAATATGTTTATGGGTTGATGATGATGATGATGAAGATGATACCATCTAGCCTATATCTCCAAAGGTTTAGGAAAAACACGGAAGGTTTAGGAAATTTACGCACACATCCCCGTTAGATATATTTTAGGTCTCATAATAATCACCGATACTATGTATGTACTAGAAACACAGCTAAGTACATAAAATACAAGCACCACATCTTTAATCTAAAGTATTCTAGTTATGTGAGAAAATGTAATTATGTAAAGGAGCTGGCCTAAGAGACCATGCTTACTAACAGAAGATAAAAAGAGTTGTGTGTGTGTGGGTGTAGACCTACTACAGCTGACTGAACGATAGTCAGCTGTATTATAGGTAAGTACTTCTATGGGACCTGGGTTGATTTTCAGATCAGGCAGTGTAAACGGGCCACGAGAACGCATTACTTTCGGGACGTAAACCCTAATAAATTATATTAAAAAAACACAATGTCAAATCATTTTGGTTGACAAATTATGTGTGGTAAAATGTCAAAACGATCATGGTGACATAGAAATTAATATTTTTGTGTGAATCAACAAGAAAATCTGACAAAATTTTAATCCCAATGTAAATTTCCTTATCAATTATTATATGAAAATAAAATTTTGTGATGTGGGATTCTTCTCTATTGAGTTTCACTCAAAATGAAGCGTATGAGGTAGGCAAATATTGACAGGTTAATTAAGGGTGGTTAGATTATGGAAGAGAAGTGGGGGAAACCTGAAAGTGATGGTGATCACGCGAGATGAAATTTAATGTATTATTACACTAAAATACACCCACAGTTCTCTAGGGACGAGCTGACTGCCCTTAACCGGGCACAAATTCTAAACTTCTAACTGCTACTGAGAATGACATAAAAAAGCTCAATACGGCTGCTCGACCAGAGAACCCAGGACCTCTAGCGTAGCAGTCTCGCTTGCGACCACCTTCTAATGAGGCAGTTTTTTAATTATATCACTAAAGGAAAATCGATATGAATAGGGGTTTTGGGTTAGGTACAAGAGGCAGATGAGTGAATGGAATGGTGACTCCAATGTGGTACTAATCGCGGGGTATTTAATCTTCTTTAACATGGTGGACGTACCCGACCTATATCGAGGGTAAACAAGGTTAACAAAATGCGAAGTTCCCAAACTAGGACTCTCTACTGTAGCGTGAGTGCGACACAAATTTTCCAGTAGGCACACAAACAACTAGACCCGGAACAACCACCTGTAGGTCATACAATTATTTGTACCGTGCGGGAATCGAACCAGCGACACGTGGCGCTGAAACGCCAGCCAAACTTATCATTTCATTATAACAGCTAAGTTCCATATTCTCTTCAATTAAAATATTCTGTAGACAGTAACCACCTACTCTACATTGCAGATGCTTTCAGGTAATGTCGAGTGTGTATAGTTAATAAACTGAAATAGTAGGTGTAATGAACGTTCCAGCTATTCGAATGGGCGAAATGCGGGGAGGGCGCAATGTCGGCAGTGCCAACAGTGCTGTGGGCGGCAGGCTCGGCGGCGCTCGCGCAGAGGCTGCTCGCCGCACTGTTCAGGCGGTTCGTGTTCCGACGTGTGCCACTCTGGGAACTGGTCTTACAGGTACGTCACACCTCTTCATAATATTATCCATCCATCTTTTCGGTCCCTCAATGCTGAGGATCGTGACCAATGTCTTTTAGGACGCCAGCATGCTCACCAACCGGCCCGGTCACCCGCAGAGTGGATTGCCTTTTGGAGTGTTAAAATAGTGGCCTTGAGTATTTGATCACTCTAAGCAGGTAGTCTGCCTCGAGCTCTTGTGCCATCCATTTTTCGAGGCTGTCTGGACGACAGGCGATATGTCCAAAAAAAGAAAGAACGCGTTGTTAGAGACGGGTGCGGAAATTGAGTTCTTCACGGATTGAGTCGTTAGTTCTCATATTCTCGTAGCTGTCCAAGTTATCCTCAGCAGTCGTCATAATATTATATTTTATACCGTATAATTAAGAACTCAAAAGAAATTGTTACCGATACCTACGTGTGAGTCAGTCTATTTCCATCGCACGCTAGAACCTGTTACAGGACGAGGTGTGTTGCCCATTCATAGCTATGTATTACTATTTTATACTTATTAGGTAATTTCACAAAATGTAAGACCTATCACAAAATACCAATTTTGATCTTCCAGCACCTACTTTTCATATGGATGGTGATCTACAGTCTGCACTTCTGGATGATGCTCATCAGGGCCGTGAAGACCATCGTAGAGTATTGTTATGAAGTAAGTTGCAGAGTGCCTAAATAAGTCTTCAATGACTCCTTTATCATATGAAGATCATATATATGAAGCAGTGATAGCCTAGTGGTGTGACCACTGGACTGCCAAGTCGAAGGTCTTTTTTTTTTTTTTTTGATATTTATTTCTGTAAATAGATCTTTTAAAGACACTTTTACAAGTCAATATTTTACACTTTTTTTTTTAAGCTAGATGGCTCCGGCATTTCCTAGCTGACGACCTCTGAGAAGAAACGCCGAAACAAACTCAGAGAATCATAGTCTCTTTTAAAGTCCAGACATAGAACAGTAACAAATATGTGTCTTACAATGTAGGGCAAAGTCTGAAATGGCCTTTTGAAGAAAGAGCCATAGCGGCTTTGAGTAGACCAGTCCCAACTGACGGCACGCATGCATCAGTCATTGTGTAGCTCAACCATAATTTAGGGAGCTCAACAACCCGTCGCACGACGATACCAGATCAGAGGCACATTTGCGTCTCGAGTTCGAACCCAAGGCACGCACCTCTGACTTTTCGAATTCATGTGCGTATTAATAATTAATTATCACTCGCTTAAACGGTGAAGGAAAACATCGTGAGGAAACAAAATAAACATATCGGTTAACTGTGGGTGTACATTAGTAGGTACAACTGAACCCAACGGGGGATACAGGCATGATGTATGTTTTATGGAATAGGTAAAGCAGTGGCCCATCTGGATGGATTGTGTTGGTTTTAAATAAGTGTCATTTTCTTTCTTTCTTTCTTTCCATCTAACACTTATCCAGTGCCTACCCCAGAATTGTAAAATAGTACCTAGTTAAATCAGAATCTCCGGTTAGCGCAGCCCCAAGAAAAACGTCCCAGCTACACAAATGGTAAAAATAACACAAATTCTAAACGTTGAAGTTAGTAGTTTAATTAATTTCTTGCCGGATCTTCTACATAAGAAACAATATTTGGAACCGTGCAACTACCTACTTTTTTTAAATCTAAAACATACATATTAGTCTAATTGAAAAAAAAATGTCTGTTGTTACAGGATGATTCAGCTACATTATCGGAGGATGATATCGAGAGTCGCAAGATGATGCAGCAGTGGGTGATATGGATGTGTGGGGTGGCTCCGCTGGCTATGTACATCCACACGCGGCCGCGGCCCGATATACCACCGCTCATGATATGGTTCGTAACCGTGGACAGGTTCTATACTTCAATATATCTAAGAGAGGTAGGGCATAGTGGGAGTAATTCCAATCAAATTGGAGCTGCACGACTGGGGAAGAAGCCTTGCAGAAAATCTAAGTAAAATAACGCTGCTTTGAGCTGTAGAAACACAGCTCAAAGCAGTGTTATTTTACTGGTGAGCAAGGTTGCCAATGCTCCACGAGGAAACGTGTTGGCAATGGAGGACAATGACCCTTATACCTACTGCCAAACCAACTATTCCTCTTTCGTTTTGCAGAGTCGGCAACGACAAGTGATACCTACCCCTGGTATTACAAGCGTCTATATAGGCTACCGTAACCGCTTACCATCAGGTGGGCCGTACCTATGCCTGTTTGCCACCATAATAGTACAAAAAAAATAAAACTTTTTATATAAGTATTATGATCATCAACATCACCCTATCCTTATCCCAAATTACTTGGGGTCGGCGCAGTATATCTTTTTCTTCCATACATCTCTTTTAGCGTCTCATCATTCACTTCTTTTGTAGCCTTTTACTTATGTATGTAATAAATACTAATTATTAATACATAGTACAAGCTCTGCTTAGTTTGGGACTAGATGGTGCTGTGTAAAATTGTCCAAGACTATTTATTTATTATTTATAAAGTCAAGCCCAGTGACGGCGACTGATTGAAGGATAGACATTCTGGGGATAAATAAGTAAAGACGCCAGCAGGTCAAACTATCCCAAAGATTTCTTTTGAATTACAGCTCAGAGTTTGGGATACTTAATCCGAAACTCCGAGCTTACGTACATATAATGGACAAGGAATCAACAATAAATTACTAGTCATGAGGTTCAGGGTTCGATTATCAGGTTTGAGCAAAGTGGTTTTTCTATGAAATTCTCAGTAGCAGCTCGGAGTTTGTGCCCGGTTAAGAGCAATAGGCTCACCCCCTATTACATGGGGATAATAAATTTAAGTGAGCATGAAGAAAACATTTAGTTTTAAGTAATAAATAGGTTAATTAGGAAGTTAGTTTAAAAAAAAAGTAATTTTATGTCCTGGCCATGGAAAGTACCTCTTAACGTAGAATGACCCATACAATGAAATAAATATTGCTATTCCACAGGATTACTACAAGCCCGTGGCAACGTCGTGAGATGGGCCCTTACGGATATTACCTAAATCGACCTCTGTCCTCCCTGCAGTCCTCCACGAACGTATCCATCAGACATCAAGCCCTCACCCTCCGGAGAGCCTTCAGCGACTCCAAGATCATTATCAAAGAGCCGCCCAAGAAAAAGAGATATTCTAAATCCGTATAACGTGGTTAAGTTTTATGCTAGTCAGAAAATAATCGTCATAGTCGCCAATGTGATAAATCTATCATCTTAATGCAAGAAATAAAATATTGAATCATTACTAAAAGGTCGTTTTCTTAATTTTATAAAGACAATTTGATGGAGTAGTTATCTAACGGATCTACTTGGAACGCGCGATTGCTACGCTTGAGGTTCCTAGATGGAGGAGTGTTTTTGGGTTTTTTTATTAATTTCTCAGTAGCAGTCGAGTTTAGATTTATGGCCGATTAATGGCAAATAAGGTACCTATTCAATGGGACCTAAACATACCGGCAAACATCAATATACCTCTGCGTAACCCTTCGGGGAATACATGCGTGATATACAATAACAATAACAACAACAACACATAATTAAACAGCCATAACATACCATGTTACATTTTATGTTTATTTATTACGATCGATACGGTCGTTTCCTGATCGTTAATGAAATTCCGGGGAAAGGAGGTAGGAATAAGTCTGGTACACTATGATATCAAATTAGTGTAGTGCACTGACCTCTATAATACAAGTACGTCTTGTGATATGTTTTTATATTCGTTTACAAAAAAAAAATATCATATTGACAAGATGATTCTAATTTCCCGCGATAGAACATTTTACATGCACCAATGGATAGATGGTGCTATTTTAAAAACTCGTGATAATTAATTGATCACCTTACATTTCATAATTTGAAAAGTACAAATTATTCAAATAATTTGAATAAAGTATTTTATTTGATGTACCAATTATATACAATGAAACAAATATGTAGAAAAAAATTAAGACCTTTTTTGTGACCAAAGCTTTTTGCTCTAGGCAACCCGAAATTGATTTCTTTAAAATATAATAGATGTCACTATGCCCTTAAATTAAAAGTCGGTGTTAAGATTCTCCGGGGCGAGTATAAAAGCGAGTGCAATGCTGACAGCCGTCATACTAACCTTGCGTAGGGTGTACCGTGATCATGAAGGCGGTTGCCCCGGGCGGACTCCGGCCATTGCACTTCGGTCGGGGTTAGTCCGTCTGTGACTACCCCAAATAGGGGTACGTCGTACGTGCAATTTTTGGTAGTTGGACTTGCGTTCTGCGCGGTCCTTCATATTAAAATAAACTAGAACTATTTTATAAATGATGATTATGAATAGGTTAGGAATGTGTGAATGACGTTTGATGTAACCTACTTTCAATCTAAATTCATTTACATGAAGAATCTATTAGAGCGATACCTACAAAAAAAATAGACCCACACAAATAGCTTTGATAAAAATAACTTAAATAACTTCAAGCGAATAAATAAGCAAAATGGGTAAAGCAATGTAAGCCACACAAAATACATAGAATAAAATTATAAAATTTGATAATGTGGATAATTTCATTCATTGGTTGTAAGCTACAAATAGATAGCACAGCCATTTATTGGTCCCTTGTGATTCTATATACCTACCTGCTAATCTATATCTATTACATATTATAGTATACCTATACCTAATTACTTGTCCTCACTGACCGATTCATCAACGCAGAGCGTAAACTGCTGGGGCTACAAACTTGAAACTTTGGCAGGTGATGCCTTTGCATTGTTGTAAGCATCCACTAATGAGGCATTTTTTGGAAATGTTAAACCCCTTAGGGGTACTAAGGGGTTTTTAAATAAACAGCCGAGCGAAGCCGAGCCGCTAGTTCACATAAACAAATTAAAATTAAGAGTTACAAAGATGGTGTTAATTCCATAACTACGAACGGCATAGCAACATGTATTAGATTTATGTGAATTAATATTCTAGTAATTGAATGAAGGCATCTGTTCTGAATCAAAAGGTAAAAAAGTCTGGTAGTCCCTGAAGTTCAAAGGATGAAATTTGGGTCAAGCTAATCCATTCTAATAGTATAAATGCGAAATTAACTAAGTACCCATGTCTGTTTGTTAAATTTTCACGCCTTAGCCGCTGACCCGATTTTTATAAATTTAGGTACAAATATAGATTGGAACTTATAGAAGAAAACAGGCTACATTTTGTCTCACAAAGTGGTTCTTAGCTAGCTGGGAATCAGTTTAGAATATTTATATAATCCAGTCGCCAGCTTTAATACGAACATATTAAATGTTTTATTGCTTTATGATTATAACAGCTCATGCGTCTGGTGGGTCAGGCTCAGCTCAACTATTTAGAACATGCATGCGTATGGGACACAAAAAATGTTACACTACAAGACAAGACAAAGAAACAACACATTTTCATACTTAGCTAAATGTGATTTATAGTGTTTCTTGCATTGTTATCTGTGGCATTCTATGAAGAATATTGCAACGGTGATAAAGGTTTCATTCATTTTGTAATGTTTTAAGTGTAATGTATGTACTGGGTCGGCACTCATTATGCAATGCACTAACTAAAAGTACAGCTGATATTGTTGTATAAAACACCAATATATTCGTGGATTCTTTAATATAAGTATATTATGACTAGCAACCTGCCCCTTCTTCGCAGGTGTGCAATGTGCTAATAACACGCATATATTACACTTCTAAACTTTCCGGAAGGAATTATCTAAATGATAGTGTGTAAACCGTATCAAAATCCGTTGCGTAGTTTAAAAGATCTTTGCGTACAGAGGCACTTTGTTTTACATGATATTGTATAGATAGACCTCTTTTGTCAGTGCAAGTAAATATTTAAAAAAAGAAAATAGACAATAACATCAGCTGAACGGTCGTTGGAGTTTACTATGAGATTGCCGATCTTAATACCTGAAGAGCCCACAGACACAAAAAGACTACATCGCATATATAAATTTTCGCTAAATTTTAACGTTTTCGCAAACTTGAAACTTGTTCTACATTTTCGTGCAAAATTAAGACTTGCCAGTAAAAAATAAATAACATAAACCATTTTTAAAACAACCATAATTTATTATCATCAATGCTAGTGTAACATTGACTGTACTAACCGAACTGGTCGTTTAGATTAAATAGCTCGTGAAGAACACCGACGCGCACTGTGTGAAAGAAAAACACAACATCAGACATGCTTTATTGGACATGTTAGGTACAACTGATAATGTAGCCTAGAACTACGCTTTGCTGACCGATTACTAAGACATATTATGTAGAGTCCAAATAAAAAAAAAAAAAATCTACTCTCTCAAGACAGTGATAGTCGTGGAAGTAACCATTGTCCGACCAAGATGTGGCTCATCGTGCAGCCATGTCCAACTAAACATAATTTGGTCATTGCGCAGCTAGACGCAACGGAGTAGGGACGAAAATGATTGCGGCGCGTACAACTCATACGGTGCAGACCGCACACTTAGACAAGTGCACTTCCGCCTTTAATGCAACTTCTTGTGAGAAAAGATGGCCTTTTTAACTAAACGAGCGAAGTGCCTTACCTTTGTTACCGTAAATTCGCGACGCAAAACATAATATTAAAAAAAAACTCGTATTAACGCTCACTTTTATTTTACTCAACGATATCAGCAAAATGTAGTTCCAACCTTAACACAATTAGGTATAAAATTACCATAATATAAAAACATTATTTATTTCGAATTGATTGGTAGTTTCTATAAAAATTTGTTATCCGTTCGGATACTAACAAAGTGTCTGCTACGTGTCGCCGGTGCTGATGGCTTTCTTCTTCACGTCCAAACTCTTTAGGGGATCGCTTTGACGAGCCTGCAATACATAAGATAATTCGAGATTAGTATAGCATATATTTTCCAGCATAACCATACTTCAGAGTTCACCTGTGCTAGGTATGGAAATGTATTTAGTGACATCAACGTTTATAATGATAATCCTGAATCGGCCGGTTACTAGTCTGTCTATGCTATAGGTATAGACCTAGTATCTCCAAAGTGGTCTGATTTATACTTTTCGTAACTGTAGGCCACTTCATTTACGCGCCTCCCACCTTCCCAGATGTTCCTACTAAAGGGAGCGAACGCCCTCAGAAAACTGCTGCCCTTATTCCGCGGCCTACACGCCTGACATAACCGGGACTACTGTGATCAAGAATAACATGGCACATTGGCGAAGTAGCTGAGCGTTTAACTCATTCGTTAAAATAAGTTCGTCTGAGTTCCTGTTATTTTACATGATATTTTAAACATAAGAAATGCCCTTACACTTTAGAAATTCTTGTCTATTGAAAGAAATTAAATCATTTTTGAGTTTACATATTGATGTGAGCACTGAGATAGCAGTGGGGGATTAGAAGGCCTACACGAAACCTTTCTTGCAATTAAAAAGAATATTTATTGTTAATAATTTAATTTTAGGATTGTATCTCACCTGATACTTATGTCTTTTAGCACTTCCATATTGCGCATGCTGTTTCCTCTTTTTCTGTGGCGCGGGCGCAGGTGCTGCTGCGCCGTCCTGCTCATCTTCCACCGTCTCTTCGTTCCTCAAGGCTGCTGGAAGCAGGTACTCCGGCACGTGAGCTAGGTGGTGTTGTACTTTTACAGTATGTAAAGCTTTGTCCCTTCGCAGTGCTGCTAAATCTGTTGGATTTTCTTCAAAGTAGCCCTAGGAAAAAGCTTCGGTAAGTTTCATGAAGTTTAGCCAAGGATAAGTTGAAGTGCAGGTTTGTAGTCAGAGAGAAGATTAGTCGTTCATCAATGTGTTATGTCATAGGTGTTCATCATATTGTGAAGGTTTATAATATGGCCTGATTATTGGAATTGTTCAATGTAAAACACTATTCTTATGTTAATTTCAAGACGTTCAATGAAATTCAAAATACTACATGTCATATACATGGAGTGTTTGTCCCCTTGGAACACACTTAGAAATATTTACATCACCCAAAAACCACGTCAATATGAATAGTAGAATACCAATGGTTACCAGTGGTTGAAATGAAATGAAATGAAATGAAATGAAATGAAATGATATTTATTTCTGTAAATAGATCTTTTAAAGACACTTTTACAAGTCAATATTTTAGATCCTCTAATAGGTTGGATCCTCTAATAACTTAGCAGTATGTTCTTGTGTCTGAATACCTGTAACTTTTTACAGTTGAGCAGTTCCTGTTTGATCTCCTTGAGCCTGGCCTCCCTCACAGCTATCCTGGTGACTGCGCGCCACGCGTCACGTGACCGGTAGCGGAAACCTTCCACCTCTTCCAAAGCGAACTCGTACTTCCTGAGGAATACATACGACTTATTTTGTTTTTGTTTATAAAGTGTGTGCACTCATATTATTTCGAAAATCACACATAGTGCACAGAGTGTGGATGGGGATTCAAGGTGATCAGGACAATTTGGTACATGAACAATTTCATGCCTAAATCGTGTTTAAAATTTGTTCTCATAGCAATATAACTTCAAATTCTGTGGTACCGTCAAAATAGTAAGTCACGGCCTTATTTCCGCTAAGACACATTTATTTTCTAGCCATTGTTTAATGTTTACACCATATACAATGTGAAATGAGGGACTTATATAGCGCCTAAGTCTTAAATAACGACCTTTTATAATTATTATAAAAACTTACTGAATGACTGTTGGAGTCTTGAAACCTTTAGATAAATGTGCCTCCACTGCATCCATCAGAGATTTTTCTCTTATTGACACAAATGATAACACTGATCCCTGTAAAAAAGAATAAAGTGAAAATTTATTTAAGTAACTTAGATTTATGTAAAGGAATATTATGCATTTTCTATCGAAAAAGTAATCATAATAGTTGCAATAGACAAAGTGGAATTAATTAGTGGAAACATTTTTTCTACTTTGATGATTGCATGACTGAATTTTTGGATTAGTAACTCTAGCTGTCTGCTACGTTATCACACCTAAATAGCTGAACCGATTTTGATGAAATTTGGTACAGAGATAGATTAGACCTTGGAGAAGGATATAGGCTACCTTTTGTCTGAAACAATTGTGATACATGGACAACAGCTATATAATATAATTTTTATTACCTGATTTTTGCCCCTAGCTGTTCTCCCTGCCCTGTGTACATACGAGCTCACATCTAGCGGGAAGTCAAAGTTGATGACATTAGCCACATGCTGGAAATCAATACCACGGGACACTCCCGACTCTTTGTCCTTTTTACGTTTAGATGCTTGCTTTTTCTTCTTTCTTTCTTCTAGAGGTAATATACCGCCGTCAGGCTTCTCCAATGCCATTTCATCTGAAGCTATGATGATCTGATACCTTCCTCTGTTGAACTGGTCTACAGATAAACATCGGACTGCAGCAGGCAGCTCTGAGTTAAGAACACATGACCCTATTTTGAACTGTTCTAGGTATAATTTTAACCTGAAACAAAAGGGAAGAAATTGATTTTGTTGCAGAGGTTTACTGTTTCATAAGATTTTGGTGCAAGTTTTTCAAATTTGTAGTGTTTAAGGACCTTACCAATACTGTTGGCCCAAGTGTTGTGGATATGATTATCACCAGAGATAAATATATTTGTGTAGAAAACTAATTTATTTGTAACTATAATGATTTTTTGCTAACTTAAGGCCAGTCCCAATAAAAAAAATAGTCAGATTTGCTTCTTAGCAATAGGATTTTGACTTAAAAATGTCAAAATCCTATCTCTATTATGCAAATCAGATTGATTTGTTATTGGGACAGGCCTTCAATAGCTCTGAAGTTACTCACTTATAGCACCTATCCACGGTCCTTACAAAGATGATACTCTTCCCCCTAATTAGGTTCAGCTTGAGAAGAGCATACAAGATGGCTGCCTTGTCGTCCTCCTCAGCAAACAGATGGTAGTGCTGCAGTTGAGATGAAGGCGCTAGTTCAGGTTCCTCCAATTTTAATATGACAGGGTTACGTAGGACAATCTTCTTGAGGTTCAGCACATCATTAGAAAGTGTAGCTGATGCCAGTACTGCTTGATAGATTTTGGGTAAGTGGCTGTAAATTATGATCAGGTACATTTTTTATAATATCTGTGGGTAAATGAGTTTGGTACTTAAGCCTCTCTTTGAAATCAGCTGTTTAAGTTTTTTTTCTGTTTCACACAAATAGCCAACCTAAACTTGCTGAAATAACCTTGAACTTACCCTAACAATTCTTTAATTTCGTCTTCATAACCAAATGAAAATACCAAATCTGCTTCATCAACAATGAGTACAGCCAGGTCTTCCTTTAGTCTCATGTTATTTGCTTTCAGATGTGCTAAAGCTCTTGATGGTGTTGCCACAACTATGTCTGGTTTATCTGACAGCAAAGCTTTTTGAGTTGGTGTATCCCCACTTGAGGATATGTCTATGCATTTCACTTCTCTCGCACATTTTATTGTTAGGTCACCTATTACAGAGGTAATCTGAAACGTTGGACTAGAAAATAAGATTGTTTTGTTAGGCTTTGTTTCGGTAATTTAAATATCTTTTTGTATTATTATTTTTTTGCGTTTTCTATGCAAAGATTATTATATTTTAGTGAAGGCAAAATTTGATTGCCGCTGAATTTGAACCTGCATCTTCTAGTTGGTTATTGGAACCAGAAGACACCGGTTTGTATCCTACTTGCAGTAAAATTTTTCCTTCGCTAAAATTAATCAGTAGTCAACATTATTATAAAGAATTGTTTTAGGCAGTGTCAATACAGGGGCCAAGTTTGTCTCATGTTAAAAATACCTCAATAGATAGAGAGAAACTTCAATGTATGATGATGCTATATGAAAACTGACTTGAAAATTAGGTCATAATTTTGCTCACCTGTCCACACAGCTCTTTACTAGGCGACAGTATTAGAGCTCTGATACACTGATGTGTACTCGTGTTTTTCAAGTTCAGTATCTTTTGAATGACAGGTATCGCGAAGGCTGCAGTTTTACCAGACCCTGTTCTTGCCCTCATCAACACATCCTTGCCTTCCAGTAACAGTGGTATTGCAGTTTCTTGGATCAGTGTGGGCTCTGGCCAAGCAAGCTGTGATATCGCCTACGGAAGTAAATTATTACACCGTAAGAGCACCCTGTCATGCGAGTTTACAAAAAACACGTGACAAATATTATGATTAAGATAGAACGCAAAATAGTTAGTTTGATGATAGAATAAGTATTCGTAGTATTTATATTGATAATGCTAAGCCTATTTACCTTTAAAATCCGATCATCTAGTTCCATTTCATGAAACATAACCTTTTTCTCTTCGCCCATGTTTCTATCAACGTAAAACTAAATAAACCTTTATCACTACAGCAATGTTTTACTTACAATACAACAAATATTAAAGTACTTTTAATTTTTATTTGGGAGCAAAGTTAAATAACATTCTGTTACAATACAAAATAACAAGTCAAAATTCACGTGCGTAAATTTTAATACACAAATTGATGTCAGCATTCAATAGGTACAGTAGGTACTAAATACATGCCCGCCATTTGCATTATTTTGCATTAATCCGTTTTTTTTTTACGGCCCTGGGTACATGTCTTTTATTCCTACTAAAGTAAACCGGTAATAAACGCAATATTGCCATTGTGTCTCTCGAATATCCCGATTCGATTCTATTTTATTTTGTGTTGGCAATTAGCACGCCCTGGAGATGGAGGACGCTGGATTGGAACGTTATGGGCATAAACGCAAATGGCGAGTACATCTCACACCTGCGATTCGCCGATGATATAGTCTTCATGGCGGAGTCACTGCAGGACATCGAAGGAATGTTGACCGATTTAACTGACGCCTCTCGGTCTCGACGTATCGGTTTCGGGATGAATATAGTTTAAACTAAGGTTATGTATGTACAACGACCTTGTTACCCCAGGACCGGTCGTTGTAAAATGGATTATCTCTCGAAGTTGTTGAATATGCCTACCTCGGGCAAGTAGTTCAATTAGGTAAACACTATTTCCAGAGGGAAGCCGATAGGTGGATACAGCTGGGAATGCTGGAATGGGTAGCATTCGGCAAACTACGTCAAGTCTTCTCGTCACCCATACCTCAGTGTCTTCCTACGAAATTCTTCAATGCGTGCGTCCTGCCAGTAATGACCTACGGAGCCAAAACGTGGACACTCACGATGAGACTGAACCACAAATCTAAAGTCGCACAGTGAGCTATAGAAAGAGCTATGCTCGGAGTCTCTCTAAGGGATAAAATTCACAACGAAGTTATCCGTCAGAGAATCAAAGTTGCAGACATAGCTCAAAGGATAAGCAAGCTAAAGTGGCAATGGGCCGGTCACATCTCGCGGAGAATTGATAAACGCTGGAGCAAACGAGTTCTCGAGTGGCGACTTGCGGAAGGCAGCTGGCAGTGACTGGATGAAGAAAGCCGAAGATAGGGCTTTGTGGCGTTCACTAGGATAGGCCTACGTCCAGCAGTGGACGATGGGCTGATGATGATGATGGTGTACATTATTTCCACCGATATGCTCGCCGTAATTATCTGCATACTCAACAGTAAAACTTCAATCTGTATGCCGCTACTCTGCTGTTGCTGTTTGTTCCACATCAGTAATTAATCAGTAAATATGTTGATATGGTTTGGCTAGTCTAGAGAATCGATAAAAGGCGACTTCCAAAAGGGATTTACATGGCGAATTGCAGTGGAACCGCCGAGAAGGGACGCCCTAGAAAAACTTACGCAGACCTCATTAGTGGGTTTCTTCAAAATGGTCAGGTGCGTAGTACTCGCAACCGGTGTGTTATTTATGTATGTACGAGATTTTGTTCTGAAATTACGAGATATTTGGCAACCCTGGTACAAGGAAATAATCTGAGGTCTGGCAACCCTGGACACAAAAATTAAAAATTATTTTTGCGTTGAGAACACTAAACGAATGGCTGAGTTGTTTCTGCATTGAATATTTTCAATAAAACGGTGTTATTTATATCAATTTTCAGTAATCGGTGTTTGTTTCAACCTTATCATTTTCGCTTTAGTGTGTTTTCATCCTAAATTGTGTTCGTATTTTACAAAAATGTTACACCACAACGTCGTTACGGACCGCAGTTCATTGCCTTATGTAAAACTTGAAATAGTGTTTCTTCCGTGAGTGACCGAAATTTATGGTGACTTATGTGTTTAGTGTAATTGTTTCGGTTTTGTGGTGATCAAAGTATAAAAATGTCGAATTCTACCGCTCAAGTGCTTATGAAGAAGGGTAAAAGGGGTGCAGCCGCATACATACATGCGGACTGCGAGAATGGTTCTCCACAGCACTTGGGTCCTTTGCTGGACGTCCTGCTGAATCCTAGCAAAGCTATAGATGAGTGGGAGACCATAGACTGGTGCCGGTGGCTGTTGGCCGGCGGGAGAACGCCGGACGAGTTCGCAACCATAGGTGGGTTCTTGCATCTAACTGTACTCTTCAAAATACGTCTATCATAGTTTGTAGGTTATGAACAAAAGTAATAACAGTTTGACTGCACCAATTGCGTAGTTTTTATGAGTAATTAAATCTGCAACGCCAGATGACCTTACATTGTTTGTTTAGGTACACAATAACTATGTGTTGATAGATGCTTGTAATTAAAATCTTAAAGACGGTTCATACCCTAATTTAAACAATGTAATAGTATAGACAACAATTATATTAGTAATGCACAAATGTAATATGCTGTTCAAGGTAAAGTATAATTGAATGAACCTTATTTAGGCCAGACATTGACATAATTACAATACATACAGTGGGCCATTGCTAAGTAAACAGGAGCCTAATATCCATACAATATATTCCTCTGACATTTATTTACCACCAATTATGTAATTATCTTAGTAACTGGTTTAGTCTCAAATGACTGCAGGTCAGGCAACAATAGATTTACCTGTCTGTAATTAGTTGCTTGACAGATAAAAGTATCAATGAAAAGCTTTTTAACAATATCATGATCACTTTTCTTTTCTTATACTGCCCCACTGCTGGACAAAGGTCTCAAATAACAATAGAACTATTAAAAAATATTGACTTGGCTCCATGATATACTAGAATCCCTTGTTTATGCCTAGCAGAAATAGATGAATTAACTTCTATTAAAAAATAATAATTTGAAAGGTCTTCCCTGCTAACACATTATTAATTAAAATTGTATGGTATCAATACAAGTTAAAAACCAAAAGAATATAATAAGTAATATAATAATTTATAATCAATGAGTTATGCAGAGGTGTAGATATTGATTCACACACATTGTGACAGCATGATGTCAAGTTCTAAGATTTTGTTGATTTGCTCATAAAACCAGCTACACCACATATCCAATTCTAAGGCTACTACTAAGAATTTCCTAAAAAAAATTTAACCTCACTGGATTACATGGAATTTTATACCCAGACACCCAGTACCTCATGTCCAGCATCATGGCTAATCACTAAACTTTAGGGCAGTCTTACGATGTAAATAATACTACCTATTATATGATTTTTTATCATGAAATGGGTCCTTGTGTACCTCACACTTGCTTATACATATTAATAATAATATTTTTTATTGATATAAAATAGTTAACTGGTAACTGCCTTGTTAGTCTAGTGATCCTAAGTGCAACTGCAGTGCTTACGGTCTTGATTTTGATTCTCTGGTCAAGCAAAGTGTTATTTATTGGTCTTTTTGTATTTTTTTTGCATTTTCCATGCTAAATTATAAAGTTATGGTATGGCATGGTAAGTTATTTTAAACAAGGAAAAATTTTACTGCGGGCAGTATTTGAACCTGTGTCTTCTGGTTAAATACACCAGACGCTATGACCATTTACAGTGATGTAAGTGACATCACCTTAAATTGTTATTGGGTTTTTCTATTAAATTCTCATTAGCGGCTCAAAGTTTGGAATTGTGCATGGTTAGTGGCAATGGGTTCAACCCCTATTATATGTTACCTAAACATACCTGTGAACTGTGGGTGTACATTGGTACACCTCTGCCTAACCCTTAGGGGAATACAGGCATGATGTTGTACAAAGTTGTAAATAGTTGATACATTTATTGTAACTCTGACTTCATCAGATCATATCATCATCAATCCATTTACTGTCCCGCTGCTGGTCATGAGTCTCCGCTCAGAATTAGGGGTTAGGCTGTAGACCACCATGCTGCCCTAATGCATTTTGGCAGATTTCACACACCACAACAAAGTTGCTTAGGCATGCAGGTTTTCTTTCCATGTTTTCCTTCTCTGTATATGTGAGTGACAATCATTAATTTATTAATATACACATTATTACATTATTATTGATGCTAAAATTATCATTTTATTAAAATAAGTAAAATGGAAATACCACTGCTTATTTTTACCTGTTTGCCTAAGGAGGGTAGTTTTTTTGAGCATATTTATTTAGTATGCATCTAATTCACACACACACTCCATAATCTTAACTGTTTGTCAAACTTCAATATTGTCTTTGTCTCATTCATTGCATCTCAGTTATGGGAGTGTCCCTGTCTGCAGTACATACATTTTTCCTACATTCAATTCGTTTTTTGGCTTTTAGTTGATATTCTTTAACAGATGTATGCCATGATTTGCAACTTCCAATATTATTGATGGTGGCTATTTGAGGAATACCTAAAGTGCTATTTGGCTGCATGAACTTCCTGGCATGTACACCTTTCACAGTCAGGTTTTTTATATCATATTATAATTTATTATATTATCTCTAACATATGTTATTGCAGATGTTCTGATGTTAGTTTCTTATTTACAAAGAAACTTGTAGCACTAAACTAAGATACAATCTGACCCATTTATTAAAATTTACATTACACAAGTCATGAAACTCCTTCATTGGACTAATCATTGGCCAATAGAGCCGCAAATTGTCTTAAGTACTGCAGAACAGAACACAAAACAATGCATAGTCATACATAGCTACAAATTCAATAATTTAACCTTCAATGGGGTAGGAAGAAATTCCTTATAAAGACGGATCAATCAGATATAAATGGTCATACAAAGTGACATAAAAGGAAGACAATACTCTCAATAATACAACCTCAACAAATAATCTTGTTTATCTGGCATGGTCACCATCATTGACCATTTTCGTTCAATGTCACGCAAACGTCGTAAAACCTTGTAGGTATAAAATATGATTCATAATTACTACACTTGTGTAGGTGCCTGTAACATTTATTATCACATTGTGATGATAAAATATCCTTTTTTTTAATCCTCATGGAGCGTCCACCACCCGGGGAGGCGGCAGAGTATGTCGTACTCGTACCGATTAAAACCGCACTTGCCTTTACCTGCACTATAGTCATGGCCATTTAGGGGTGATATAATATCCTCAACCTCCTATTCTTTTCCCACCAAGGTATGTTGGGGTCGGCTTCCAGCCTAACCAGATGAGGATGCTGCTGATCCACAACCTAATTTCTGGTCACCTCGCTACATTTACGCCGCGTGTCATGGTTTCGATATCCCAGGGTTACATATAAACGTTCGACTGCAGTTCACACCTTGCGAAAAGAATAGGTACTTACCTATTATGAGTTGAAAGCATTTTGCTTGACTACTTCGCAGCTGTCTGCTGTTGTCAACATTTAAGTACCTACTTTGTACGTGATACCCGCAATGGTGAAGCTTTCTTTGTCCGTAAATACATACATATATGAGCCGTTGAATTCGAATACCAATGAGGAGAAATAGACTCGAATGCATTGGGGACCAATATACCTGCATACATGCGACATGCTAGGCTTTATGATATGGCCTAATAAAGGAAGGTCTCGTTCCATGCCGAATTTCTCTTTTTTGTGCACACTACAATATTCTTTTCGGTACATACAAAAAAAAAGTTGCACTAGAGCCTCCAGGGTGGGCTTATTCCTCGCTTAAACGATGAAGGCAAACATCGTGAGGAAACCTGCATGCCTTAGAGATTATCTCGATGGCGTGTGAAGTCTGCCAACCCGCATTAGGCCAACGTGGTGGACTATAGCCTAATCCCTCTCATTATGTGAGAGGAGACCTGTGCCCAGCAGTGAGTCAATCAATATATACCTAAGTAAGTTGATGATTATATTTTTTGTCTTGTAGTCATACTTTGGGCATAAGATAAACATCGACAAAATTATTTCGGGAGCGTGTATGTTAGCCTAGCAGAACGTGATATAGGTATTACACGTCAATGTGTAATTACTGACTAATGATAGACAATATCGACTTGATAATTGGCTAAAACTTAAACTTCTTCCGACAAAAGAAGAACAATACAATACCTATATCCTTTTGGATTTAAACGATTCCCAAAAAAAATGTACAAAGGAGTTCAAAATCCGGACCGGACTACCGAAAAACCACATCCGGATAGAACTGGCTTGTCATGAGTGTCGATGCTGTTTCACTGGTGGGATCTATTAAGTTTTTTTAGGACAAAACGTTTTTGGATAAGCCTGGGGAAATACGGGGCTCTTGCTCCTCAGTATTATTCTATCTATGGTACAATATTTGCATGCGCAATCTCCGCAGAATCGTACCGCGCCGACGAAGCCGACAGAACGCTCAATCTGAGCTAGCAACTGATGCAAAATAACTACTTACATAAATAAAATATTCAAACATAGCAAAAAGCGTTTTCGGGAACTAGTTAGCATAATCTTGGACGCGGGAACCTTGACCTTGGCGGAGACCTCGGCCGGGTCAAGACGCAAGTCCGTGAAGGCCGAAATTGGACGACGCGGACGGATTGAGTCCGGGGACCTTTATAACATTGCAATTAAATCTTTAATGTGTACATCTGCTGGTTGATTGAAAAGTTTCTCAAGTTAGTCACGGTTTCCGAGCTAAATGTGTTTTTTTTTTGGAACCACCGGTTCTGTACCTACCTAAAATTAGAGATGTAAATAATGAAATCCCTTACTACAAAAGCTGATTTATACAAATTCTAAGATTATCCAAAGTTTAAATATAGTATATCTATCACTTTCTAAACTCATAGATACCTATCAGACCATGGGACGGGCCCATTTTAAAACCGAGGTTTTTCTCACCATTCAGAAATACACAAAAAGAATCTAGTCATGAAACATTCTAGTTGCACCACGTCCACACCATCAGGTGCGCCTGTGGTCAAACGCAAGTTTAAACATAAACGACTGTGTGAACGAAGTGCAAAGAAAAACCATGAAACAAAACCGCTTTATTTGCCAAATGAGACACTGAATTTATTATTTGAACTAAATAGCTACTATAACAATTTAATATTTAACCGAAGGGCAATAAGTGATGCAACACTTCCACCATAAAAAGTTTATACTGAGCCTAATGAGGGCGCCACTAGGCAATGTTTTTTTCGCCACCTGTCTCGTTCACCAATGTCATCGCACCTGACTTGCTTGACCTAAATGCCACTTTAACAGAAACTATAATTAATGCTACGCGCTCTCTTCATCCATTGGCGAAGAATAATCGATAAAGCTTGGAATATTATTAATATTGCTAATACCTGTTTGTGCCCGGCGGGCTCCGGGTGAATTTCTTCTCTCTATCGCCAGTGGTTTAGGCTGTACATTATTTTCCCGACTTTTCATACAAACCTTACTCTACGATAAAATTGATAACACAAAAACAGCCAATTCGATCGATTTTTTTCAAGTGATTTTATGTAGAATTATAGATAGCTGACCCCACAGACTTTGTTCCACCCAAATTTAGATATTAGAACACCACAGAAAAAAGCACTTTCAGTTCTAAATTTTCCAATTTTTATATTATGAATATTAAATATTTGCCAAATCGGTCCAATCTGTTCTCAAGTGATGCGTTTACCAACGAACAGCACATTATATTATGGAGAGGCGAGGTGTATTGCCCTTCCATCCAAAGGGAGGATCCTCCAACCAGGCGGGTGTTTATATAAACGAATGCTTGGAACAAAGGAACTTAAATCAAATCTTTATTGCTGATGATGAAAATGTGAAAATTTATATACATATACATACTTCGATAACTGTTACGCATTGATATAGTGTTTGTAGTTACCACCAGTCAGAAAACCAGTTAAATGATAGCCGAAAATAAGCTTATTCGCTTTAATTATTATATTTTTCTAGTATACTATGTGTAGGTATATCCTACAGCCTCAAACTCAACTGTATACCAAACCAACCAACCGATTTGTTAGCTAACTGCCTGACAGCTAGTCTGACAGTGACAGCAGTCACTGAAGTCAAAGTTGTGTACTCGTATGTACTAATGCGCTTGTTTTCTAAAACAACGACGCATTCAACCTTGAACTCTTTCCAAAAAAATACATCTGCAGTCTTGTCTGCAATCAGGCCGCATTTTGCAGATACAATGAAAGTCTACCCCTATACCTACTAGAAAGTAATCAGTATTACTAACAAAAACATGCCTAACATCACGCCTATATGTATACTGAAAGGTTAGGCAGAGGTATTAAATTACACTCAGTCATCATCATCAACCCATATACTGTCCCACTGCTTGGCACTGGTGTCCTCACAGTTTGAAAGAGATTATGCTATAGTCCTTACACCCAAAGTAACTATTTATTTTTCTGCTACCTTTTTACTTTTTAGATTTCGAAAAAATTTGGCAAGGAGATAGATTACAACCTTAGGAAGCACTTAAGCTATGTCTCAAAATGTCCTTTGGGATGCTAATAATATCGCAAACAACAGCTAGTCTACGTTAAAATTATGCGACATAAAATATCATTTTTGGCACACATTCAATTACTTAAGTTTTTTATAGGCGTAGACCCGCCTTTGGAAAAACAAAAACAATCATCGGGTCGTCCTACGCGACCCGTACAAACCTAAAATATATCGTATACTTTATGAATTTTATATCGGAATGAGTAATCTGTACAGCTTGTTTGCATCAAGATGATTCAGCATTTAAATGTCAAATAGGCAGCTGACGCGTTTTATAAATGCTACCGAGGTTGGGACCTTATACCCAAAATCCCAAACCATATTAACCTTAATCGTATGTCCGACATACCCCTTAATAGGTATACATAATAGTCTTACTTTATTAACAACAAAATTACAAAATAAACATTAATTACTTACTAGCATTTAGTAATAAGCCCCAGAGAATATAGTTTTAATTAACTACCTGTTCATAAAGGATAAATTCCCTGATGTTCGACCATGCCACAGACATAAAACTTTCTAGAACACCCTAGGACAGTTTCCATAGTTCTCTAAAGCAAAACATTGTTTAAATGCGACCTCATTTCATCACCTTATGGTTATTTTGTTTGGGTCGTTGTCCAGTGAAATCTTCCGGTACCTGTCTACATTAAATTTTGTTTTGTGAACATGAGGAAAATTGTCGTGTTCTCATTCAATTTCATTGCACCTTGCTGACTCACGCCTTGAACTTATTATTTACATGGCTTTAAAGGTGTTATCTGTAGAACCACCACAGATTAAATAATCTCTACTAATCCCTCCTTTAATAATATATGTAAATGCGAAGGTAACTTTGTCTGTTACGCTTTCACCGCCCAAACCGCTGAACCGATTTTGATGAAATTTGGAATAGAGATAGATTAGATTTTGGAGAAGAATGTACCTTGTCTCAAAAAGCCAAGGCGAATCTACAGGCAACACCTAGTATAATTATTTAGGATAACTAAGTGATAGTCACAATATTTAATCAACAACCAATAAAACCAGCGAGATTTGCTTTTTTCACATTTCAACCGAAATGACATCTTTTTTTATTAAATTAATGATCATAATTTTATCTTTAGTTTTAATCATCATATCATACCATCACGCCTGTATTCCCCGAAGGGTTAGGCAGAGGTGTACTAATGTACACCCACATTTCGCCGGTATGTTTAGGTCCCATGTAATAGGGGGCGAGCCTATTGCCATTAACCGGGCACAAATCCAGACTCCGAGCTGCTACTGAGAATTTCATAGAAAAACCCAATAAGACTTTGTTCGACCTGGGGATCGAACCCAGGACCTCTAGCGTAGCAGTCGCGCCTAGGACCACTAGACTAATGAGGCAGTCTTTAGTTTTAAGTCGAGAAAAATCGTACAATTAATGCAAATGTAATAGATTAGTCACGTAATGGTACGGTGAATTAATGCGTAGTGTTGTTAATCCATATCGCAAATATTAATTAATAATAAATAGCCATAGCATCACAATGTTACTAGTACATCGTAAGTAAAATACCTACAGATACATTAGTAAAATAATGTCGGGTTCAATATTTCTTTGGTCAATGTAGGTACGGTCAGCAAGAAATAAAGACAGTAGCTGAACGCAGCTAAGTTTTGAAAACAGCACAGCTCCAAAACTTGTCAAAAGGTTTTTTCTATTAAGGTAAACTAAATATTTTATGGTCTAGATCTATGCAACAAAAATCATATTGAATCTTGATCAACATGTTCAGCGACTTTCGTTGCTGACTGTACATCCTTTCTCGAGGTTTCATATCAACTCATGCGCATGACTTTTATTTTTATACTAGGTAGTAATCTGTCCTCTCCGGTTCACACGGACGGAGGACGGATATAAATTCCTCTGAAAAGTGCGAGTTGTTACATTTTTGTCTAAATATAGTTGCAAGAACAACTTCTTGTAGTGGTTACTAACCAGTTTTTTTCCGTATTAGACTTCAAAATTTTAACCGATTTTTAGGTAAACGTGCAAGATGGAAACGTTCTTTTTCTATTTAACAAATAAGGTTACTACTTAAAACTAATAGGATTATACATTACTATTTTAGCAGACGTGTAATTAAATTTAATTAGTCTCACCGACCTAACGCTATCAACCTATTTGCTAAGTAAACACAATGATTCGCGAGTTAAACATGAATATCCGAAAATACCAAAGAAGCCTGTACGTCTGTGTGGATATTTCGCATTTGTTCGCAAATTGCCGGCCGGCCGCATTGCCAAAGGCAAATATTGGCAGAGTAACACAGCCTTAATACCCAAAAGGGACAAACAAAGCTCATAAAGTTCTTTATTATACAATTGAAACAATTACTCGTTCCCTGTATTTCAATTTGAATGTTGTCTGATACCATCTCAAGTCTCAACTTTAACACAAAAAACAAACTACGCAGGAACATCGATATGCGTCCATGCACGCCATCACCAAGTGACTCACGTTGAGAACCAATTTGACAACCATTTGGTACTCACATCTTGTATGCAAGTTCGATTAACCCGCACATTTTGAGACGACCCCAGTTTCCTTAGCAAGTGCATTGACACTAGTGCGTTTCGTATCGGACGGTGTTATTCACCGGCCGTGGCGTTCGTCGACCCCGTCTAACAGCTGATCGCGGTCCAACAGACACGTGCCGTGTTCCTCCCTGGCTGCGTCAAGATAAGCAACCCGCTTTGTTTCTGCTATAATAAGAGACATGAAGCCGTAAAATATGGTTGGATTAAACTCCTTGAATTGAGTGGAGTGAGCTTGCTAATAAAATATTTTGCGTAGTCATTGCGAATTCTGCAGAACGGATGGATCTCGGTTTATTGAACTCTTACTATATTTTTTTTGTATACTAATCGTCAGGTCGCTTGACTCCTAGAAATTACGTCATTGAATATCTACCTACTTATTTCTTTTTGATGTCACAGTAGTAGTAGAAAACATTTCCGTAAATCATGAATTAAGGTACAAGTTCTGCTTGAAACATCAAATATATTTTACACTGGTTTACACATACCCAAGGACCATTTTGGTTACCCGTTGAAAGGGTTCTCGATAGGGTTTTTACAAAGTGTTGTTAGAAAACCCAATTCATAGGGGTTACACTTTTTAACGGTAAGCCGCTGCAATGGATTACCTCTTCAAAACCCTTTCATTTGGGTTACCTGTTTAAATTCTTACCAGGTTATACTATTAAACGGTAAGCCGTTCCGAAAGGGTTACCCCTTCAACCACTGTAACAGGGTAACACTTTCCGAGTCCAAACACTAATTTGATCTCTAGTAACCTTGCATTAAGTTGCATTGTTGCAAAATAGCATGCATTGAAATAGCACTTGTTAGTTGCCACTTGCTCTGAGTTAAATAGACCACAGCGACTCGATAAATACATTCTCTCTACATCATGATCAAACCATCATAATATAGCTTCTATACATTTTTTATTGTTAATGTATACCTACATAATTACCTAAATTTAATTACCTACAGAATCGAGCACCCAATATTAAACGATAACTATAGGGCACTGCGTGATCAAGCCTTATGAACGAAACTACTTAGTACAATACAATTCTAGATGTTTGCAAGAGAAATTTCTATATTTTATAGTCTCCTCACCCTACATAACAACGTAAATTATGATGATAACCATACGGTAACCCTGAAAAACCCTATCAAGAGGATAACCCCTTCAATTGGATACCTTAAAGGAAAGGGTAACCCCTTCCACTGACTAACATATTGAAAGGGTTACCCTTTCATTGGAAAAGGTTACAGGAACGAAGAGGTAACATCATCCATACGGTAACCGAATCAACGGGTAACCCTTTCAATTGAATTAACTCATAAAGGGGGTTGTACGGTCCCTGCACATACCTCTGTAATTATTAATGTTACCCAATTGTGATAATTGATAAGTTCACAAATAATTGCAATGGTTGACTTGGGTACTTACTATTTATTTATTGGTATGTTAGATCGAGGTACTCGCAAACGTACGGTAAACGCCTCTCTGGGTTTTCCAAATATTTGATATGTTGAGTTATCATTGTGAGAAGACATGTATTAAATTGCGCTTCTTCCTTTTCTACTTCTGATGTCAAGAACCTGTTGCTTAGAATTTTTATATGTGTTATTTATTAATATTCTTACTACTACTCAGGTTTTTCTATAATGGAATGATGTCAACCCATCAATGTAGTTGCCCAAAGCACCGTCACGGTCAGGGCAATAACCACCTATACATGTACAACGAACGTTGATTCAAACGATCGCCCGTTCGGCGCGCGCGCATGCTTCTTGTAATTATCGATGCGACGGACGCCTTGTTGCAGACGACTCATGTTACGTAATGTTTTATATTCTTGTACTAATTGGTTTTATGGGTTAACTATCCTCGTTATATATATTTTTTTAATGTTATACGGTTGATAGGGCTGTCTAGTTTGAGCTAGGTGTTTGTTTGTCACGTCATTGTGCATGCTCGAGTGCGTCTAACGGATAACGCTATAAAAGCAAGTGTAAATGTCAGTTGGAATATGCAGTTATTGAATAAGTACTATTGCTTTCATCGTATAGGTAAACATAATTTTTATACATATATTATAATATACTAACTGTTTTGCCCGCGAGTTCACCCGCATCCCAAACGAGTTTTTGAGAAAAGATATCCTCAGGATGCAATCTATCTCCTTGCCAAATTTAATCGAATTCCGTTTATCGGTTTAGGCGTGAAAAGGTAACAGATACCCAGTTATTTTCCCATTTTTTATAATATTAGTATGGATTCTAGGATTCTATACTATTTATTTTTATCCTAGAAATTTTCATTTCAAATCGTGTCCTCATGGCACTGTCAGTACAGATGTTTACATGGTTGTTGTACTATTACCTCTCCACTATAGTTATTCATTGGGCGCACAGAATCCTACGCTCGTCGAGTTTTTTTTAATGTTATGTAAAAAGTATTTACAAAGATTTAATTATATTTGAAACCCTGTTAAATATACTTACGTGAATATCCAATAAGGTGCCTTATGATAACCACATGATGACATGACACTAATTTGAAATGCAGTGTTGACGGAAAATTGGCAGCGGTTAAAACTGGGTCCGCAAATTGAGGTCACCTATATGAGGTAGAATTGGGTATTCTCAAATATCACTTGAGAGACTTAGTTACTCGTAAATTAGAGCGACTAATGACGAAAATATTTTTTTGCCCTTTTTTATGGTGCGGAAAATGTTCATGGGATTTGCGTTTTCATCGGTGTCACCCCGAGATGCTTCTTTTTTTTGCCCTGCCAAGGACTGGGTCACCAAGATACAGGCTGTTCCTAGTTTGGAGCCCATTGCTACTTTCAAATTATCTTCCATCTGCTTGTTTGTTTGTTTGAAGGCGCTAATATCTGAAACTACCAGTCCGATTTGAAAACTTCTTTTTGCATTTGATAGCCTAATTCTTGAGAAAGGTTATGAACATCACGTTACAACCCCAAGACAGCTGAGAAAAAGGAAAAGTCAGGGCGAGTGAAATTTATTACAACTAGGACGCGACAACGTATGTCCGATCAGCTATTTTTTTAATTATTATTATAATGCGGCTGTAGTATCATTGCGACCGCAGTCGGTCTATTGTGATCTCCAATTATTGCATTAGATGAACACTGCGCTTGTGTATTAGAGACCTGCATTTCCCCAGGAGATGAAGTGGCGTTTCGTCAGCCTCCCCACAAAGCTGGCAGGTTTGCGTGTCGCTCAACCTTAGGGTCCTTAGGTGAATATGTCCGATCAGCTAGTCGAAATACATAATTATAATATAATTTAAGACTTATTGTGTTCTGTTTAAAGAATTGAAGGATATTGTAGACAAAGACATTACTGGGTCAAAGAGACTTAATAACAGACAGATTCGGATGAAAGTTTATTAAGAACCATATTTTGAAACTATTTTTAGTAGTTTATAATCGTGTTTGTAACTTTGTAATTTAACTGCGTTCTAAGAATTTAGAATTCCGCAGAAATACGACTCAACAAAGACATAATTATAGGAGTATACAATGTCAAGACTTGTGCCAGATACTTAATTGATTATAATGATGATGAGGCCTGTTTAAGAGACTTGTGGTTTAATGACAACCGTGCGCGTGCGCTTCGGCGAGACTGCGATAATCTGTATTTGTCTGCGAGTAACGATAATTAATTTATTGAGCTTAACATGCTTTCCTAAGACACAAACATATCCAGGTGCCATGTAATAGGGGGCGAGCCTACTGCCATTAACCGGGTGCTACTGAAATTTCATAGGAAAATCCAATAACACTGCTCGTTCTGGGAATCGAACTCAAGACCTCTAGTGTAGCAGTCGCGCTTAGGACGGATAGGGTATTGAGGCAGTGCTTTCCTAAAAAAGTATTCTTAGTAAGAGAGCTTATGATAAGCCCTTGCTGGAAAATGTAACGCTATTCTAATCATTCGATGGTAGAAGCTACGATTTCTAATGTTCAAACTTCATTATCATCTTATCTGATCCCTACATAATTAAAAAATGCAGATGATGATAGATATATTTATGGTACTCTTTTAATAGACATATCCATCACAGCTACTAATTGCTGAAGTCATTTCTTTTTTGAAAATTTGGTACCGTTCAGCATGTTCCTCCATTTCCCTTGAAATGTTCAATCGGATGATTAAGATGTTGAACAATAATAATAATTTAACACCTCAGGAGGCTCTCGTTAGGCGGCTGGGTCAAGGGCCTGATCCAGAAAGCAGTACTGCTGGACACGGCCCGTATTGTTAAGAGGTTCCTCTCTCTGGAGCCCTGACCGCCGGTAGCTTGGACCCTGTTCCCGATACCGGTGGGGCTCTATTTTTTGTATTTTTAAATGTTTTTGTCTTTAATTTATTTTATAAAAATATTTAAAAATATAATTTATATGAAAATAGATTAATAAAGGAAATAATAATTTATTCATTACATACATAAAATGAAACTAGCTTCTAAAACACTTAGATATATACAGCTTAATACTCAATTCAGTGAACATCTGTGTCTGAACAACTCCATATCTGTGCTTCAGACAGCAGCGCCCTTCCCATGGCATACATACTCTAATATGCTTAGACATTTTCCTAAATTTATGTGACTTTATACAATAGAGAACAAAAATATATAATACCTAGATAAAGGATGTTTTGGACCCAATTACTTCGTACTTGTTACCTCTGTTATCCTACTTATGATCCCACAGACACTGACAATGCAATTGACACGGCCACCTACTGGGCTAAACTAATTCAATAATCTTTCTTACCTTCGACACTTTAAGAAATATATTTCTGCTACCGTCGTTAATGTCAACGGTCTTGCTTGACCTTCAGACATTGGCCCATTAGCTGGAGATCAAAGATCCATTCAGTTTGGAACTTGACCCTGACGTCTTGTACAGCAAGTAATCTATAATTTGGAAACACTGGAATCCATCTTAGAATGTCGATGATTTCATATAAAGTTCCTCCTAAGTTTTTACACAATTTTGACCACCTACTGGGCTCAAGTAATATGAATAATGTATTTACCATAAACACAAACAGAAGAAGAACTTTGAGAGTTGATAGCAGCTGGATTAGTGTATATTTCTGACCTTCAATGGAATAGGTTGATAGTTTTCGCAAGCCTGATTTAGATAGAGTAGTGTGATGGGCTCGTAGCTAAGCAATAATAACGCTGATCTGCAACGTTAACCTGCGCTAGCCAAGGTCAGAATCATTAATCGAGACTCCTTCGTGCTTCGGAGAGCACGTAAGATCATCGGTTGTCATACGAACACCTATCTTTAGTTGTAGTCAGAAGTCCATTGTGAACGTAACTTCGTGTAAAATACTGAGATTCAAACGCATCTGGTTAGTGTGGAAACCGACCGCAACATAGGTGAGAAAAAGCCCGGAGGATGAGATTTAAACAACAAAAGTTTTAACAACTATGGCTATTATTATTATAAGGAATAATATTTTATAGAAATACATACACATGCTACTTTTAAAGTTTTAATCACCGTGAAGGCAAACGTTAAAATTTAAATTAAATTTAAGTTAAAATACAATAATCTTTTCTTAGCATCATACGCATCTATTAGCTAACATAATATGTCATATTGTTTGAAGGTTTCAGTAAACCTCTATTAACTAATAACACCATAAAATATTATACTTGTCTTGATCATTTTATGTATGAGTGAGATAGCACTAGAGATGATGTCTCGTAGCTAATGAACGTTATAGAATAAGGAGGATATCTGTCTGCACCTCTTGACAATGCCTGACGGACAAATTAGTTATGGTACTAAAAATATAATAAATCTATTGTTACAAATATCTGCACGTAGTCTTAGAAACTTTAGACAATTTGGGACTTCCCGAGACGAGGTCCGCAATGACCGCAATGCACCACTTTTAGCTTTATTTGTTAGACAACTGCGGATTTCTAATGCTGCAACTTGGAAGTCCACACGTCAGCTAAAATCTTTTGGGATAATACAAGCATGTAGTGCTTGACCTGCTAGAATATTGTTTGTCTTTATTTAATGTGGGAACACAATAATTTGCCAACATTATTGAGTCCCGGTTTGAAGGGCAATGTAGCCGGAGAAATTACTTGGGCATAAGGGACTTATCAACTGACTCCCAAGATGATAACGCGCGAGTGATACGTGATATTACTGGTGTTGTTGGTGACTATGGGCTGCGGCTACCACTTACCATCAGCCAGTCGTATGCTTGCTTGTATCATATAACAATAAAAAACAAATACTCGTAATAGGTATTAAATATCCTTGAACGCTAAACTTCGTAAATTTTCATAGGTATGAATACATTAATCAAATAACCTACAGATTTTCCTTATCTTCGGGAAATACTAAGTAATCAATAAAAAACCTCGCGTGATATTTAAGATGGATTCGCTCATTATCTAATTCATATGCCAGGACCCACGTCACTAAAACTTATCTTTTTTGAGCTAGAATTAACATGATCGACCCTCTAAGACTGTTTATCTCAACAAAATTAAACAATTCATAAACCACCATTCCAAGAACATCAGAAATTTCTTATTCCAGTCTTCTTCATATGGCGACCTGTATCGATGAACGGTTTGGCTGCAACTTTAAGTTAGTGTAATGGATTTTAATTACGCAAAAGAAACGGCAAAACAAAGTTGGAGAATAATGGTATTTTATAGTCCATACATGGTTGTATCAAACTCAAACTAATACTATAAATGCGAAAATCTGTGTTTGTTACGTTTGACGCCTAAACCACTTAACCAATTTTTGTATTATAACAGCTAGTATTATATGTCACAATGCCTACTACAATAAACCTGAATTCCGCTGTCCATTGCAACAAGCCAAGCTATGTCCTAATAAACAATAAACATTTATCATGAAAGTCATAAAAAATGCAGCATCATGGTATTAGAATATTTAGGAAAGCTTAATTACGCCGACACAGAGATGTTGTTAGAAATTATAAAATAAGTTAAAATTACTTAATTAGGTTAGCTTGTATAGTTTAGTTTTAACATAGAGTATTTCTTTGCTGTTTTTCTGAAAATATATTGTTACATAAGTTTACCTTTAATAAATTATTTACGACACAGAAACCACGTCGAGCGATAGCCTGAAACACAGGATTTACCTAGTTCAGGCAGGCTGCTTATAGGTATTATAAGTCGAGTTGACGAAATCTTTTTCTCTGTGCCTTTGCATAAATTATTTTAGTTATGATTTAGTTTTATATGAAGCATTATTTTAATAAGTATAATATAAGTTTTTACTTTTGAACATTTATGTAAAAATCTATTCTAAAAGTTGATTAAAAAAAATTATAATTGTTATTCTTTGTCAACAGTCCGGAGCTACGACAAACACGACAAATGCGGCTTAGTGTGGATACCACGTGTGGTAGCTTACCGATGTCGCACGTGCGGGATTTCGCCGTGCATGTCGATTTGCCGCGAGTGCTTCCACCGCGGCGACCACTCGACACACGACTTCAACATGTTCCTGTCACAGGCTGGAGGCGCTTGTGACTGTGGCGACAAATCCGTTATGAAGGAAGATGGGTAAGCGTTTCTGGTATTCCTATTTATCATTACCATGTCGCAGGAACAAAGTGAGGCATGATATGACGACTGATAGAGATGTATCGGAGAAAACGACGTAAAGCGTCGAGCCTAAGTAAATTGGATTATGGACAGGAGGGTAATAATATCACGAGGAAGGCAAATGTAAAACTCTTATCGAATAAAAACATACAGTTTCTTCATGTAACTCATGTTCGGGGTCAGTGGATTTTCTCGACATTCTTTGGGACCAATATCAACTATCTGGTGACTAACATTTCGAAGGCAGTACGTAGCTTTGAGGTTTTGAGGTTTCATTTAAACAACAAATAAACAAAATGGAAATTATAGCACATAACCTCAAGAGCTGGACTGAGCGTCAGTTCTATAAAATATCTGAAATTGTGAAAAGGAAGGTCGTTTTCTCGGTATTTATACCACGAGAAGATAAACCGATTGCATTTTATTTATTTAAATGCGGCTGCCATTTCGGGTGCACTGAGAAGGCATCAGGGTCAAGGTTGTCGTGTCTGAGGTGGATTGTTGTAAATGAGGTTACGCGGTCCCGGCGCGCGGCGCCGAATACAGAAGATAAAACATTTGATATTATCACACTGACTACTTTTCGTTCGTGGGAAAGTTTAAAGAAAAACTATTATTTAAAACCACACGTTGGCCGTCATAATGCACAGTGGCCTCTTCTGTAGCACTACCATGAGTTTGTCACCTTATATGACCGCAAGAGGTTTTAGATCATGGTTGTTACTCTTAAGTGCCGAGGACGTAGACTCAAAACTGACCTGCTTGGAGAAATGAACTGCTTCTCCTTGTGAACCAGACCTTTCTTTACGTTGACACTGCCTGTGTTGCTGCTGCCAGCCTGGGATGATCTAACTCCTCTATTGCACTTATCCACATTTTGTAGCCTTACCTCATTTCGCAATAACCCAATGAATTCAGACTTAGTTATTTCCATTTTCCAAAAGCGTATTGACTACAGAAGGTCTCTTTGCATGACCAATACAACTATGTATGGAGTTAATTTCTAAAATTAACTACGTTACGTGTATCTTATTCATAACATACCTACTTAGTACCAATTGGAATATAATAATGCTATCTTAATCCTATACTGATTTCTCGTAATGAATTCTACTTAATGGAAAACAACTCATTTTGGGACACATGGGCCCTTGAAGATATCCAACACGCAATATGGATGTAATTATAATACAGTTTTTCTAGTCTTAGTGATGTTGTGGCGTATATGTAGATTGCTTCATGATCTTCTCAGATGGCGAATGAGTTCTAACAGCCGACCCTAATAACAAATCAATCGGTTGAATTTATTAATAGATAGGATAAGACTTTGACATTACTTATTCAGTCAGTCAGTCATGGTACAATTATAAGCTTACGCAAGTATTCTCTTCCCACATCGTACGGGGTGACGTCACGAATGTCACGATCAGCCTTTCCGTTGCTTAACATTTTCAATACAATTAAGGAGATTTATAATTCAAGATAAAAAATTTAAGTAA